>CM044007.1:965000-1012500 GCA_024085815.1 Flaveria linearis | reverse complement strand
TAAAATTAATATTAGCATTATCTTATTTAATACTGACTATATAATTACTAAATACTTCTAATAATGGATCAATGCATATATACCATTGTAAACATCATTTAAAATAATATACCAAGCAAAAAAAAATATAATTACATATACACTAATTTATTATTATGACAATATTACCCTTTTAAAAAAAATTAGTAAGAACTTACACGTGGAATATATGCTATTAAAAAGTTTTAGAGGGGGAATATGTTTTTTAATCTCTTTGCCATTTATAAGGTTGATAAGGGGAAATTTGTCAATTATGAAGTTTTAGTAAAATAAGGGAAAATTAATCATTATATAAACCACTTTTAATGAAAATGAGTAAATTTAATTATGAGGTTTTGTAGAGAAAGAAAATGTATTTAAAATTTTTTTGGGTATATATGCAATTAAGAGATTTATAGGGGGAATATGCTTTTAAATCTATAATAATGATGATAATAATTATATGTATAATATCTATATCTATACTATTATATAAAACTAAAACCTTGGGACACACGTGTAATTTATAAAGAGTAAATTATAAAATATTATCCTTTAAGTATGTTTAAAATTATAGATCTTGTCCTTAAACTTTGATAATTACACTAGGAGTCCTTATTTAGAAATTTATAACGCTTTATATCATTTCTACTAACTATAGTTAACTTTTTCAGTTAGTTTTTTATGAATGTACCATTTTGTCCTTATCTCTTAAAGGACGAATCTATAAATTTCCTTAATCTTTTACTTTTCCATTTTGTTTTAATGTTATTTACTTTATCTGTCTTAATCACTTTTTATTTTATAAACTTATCTGAAATATTATTATTTAATTATTATTATCTTTTTTATAAAATATACTTTTATCTATAGATTTAATTTATTATATTTTTTCTTTTAAAAATTAGTTATTACCTTTCTAATCATACGAGAACAAGATAAAGAGCTTAAAATATATTTTTATGTCACAAAATTTAAACCAGTAATCCTTATGGTTATTTCTTTAAACAAAAGTGTCTAAAAATCAATAAAAAGTAAAGAAAATAAAATTAAAAAAAAAGAAAGAAAATAAAAGATTAATAATAACACATTTCGTCACTTTAAGGGTTAAGAACAAAATGATCATTAAGAAAATAAGTTTATAAAAAACAAAAGTAGTTAGAAAAGAGAAAAAAAAATTAAAGAGAAGTAAAGTAAATAAAATAAAATAAAATAAAAATGAAAAAATAAAAATTAGTGAAAATTACAGATTTCATCCTTTAAGAGGTAAGGATAAAATGGTCTTTACAAAAAAAACTAGCTGAAAAAATTAACTTTTGTTAGTAGAAAGGACATAAAGCGTGATAAGTTTTTAAATAAAGGACGCTCAGTGTATTTATCAAAGTTTATCGACAAAATCAATAATTTTAGGATATTTAAAGGACAAATTGTAATTTCTTCTTTTATAAAAGTATTTAGACACCTAATACAATTTTTAAGCACTAGGTAAAGTGTTCAATGCAGTCATTCTGTCACACTCCATTTTTCACGTACGGGGTTTTCGTCAGGCGTGTGACATAACCAGGATCTCAGATAAGTATCAGTTACACCAAACGACTCGATAATTACAAATCATATAAGTTGTTAATTCTAATGAAACAAACCAAATATATTTAAGTTGTGCAGAAGCAGGAAAACAGGAAAACATTTAAAACGGTTTTTGGAACACGCAAACACGCGTCCAATCCATTACATGGAATTAAGTCCTGAAAACAGTTTGAGATGAATGCGGAATGACATGCGGTGGATGCTGTGCTCTCTAAACGTGCACAACCAATGTCCTGAGGGAAAACATGCAAAATCTCAGTACAAGACTGGTGAGTTCACAGGTTTATCAGAAAACAGTAAGTATCAGTAATGAAATCCCCGGATTATGTAATCCGATAAGTATCAGTAACGAAATCCCCGGATTAGTAATCCGATAAGTATCTGTAATGAAATCCTCGGATTATGTAATCCGATAAGTATCAGTAATGAAATCCCGGATTATGTAATCCGATAAGTATAATGAAATTCCCGGATTTAGTAAGCAAAGCATATAATGGGTAGCTAGTCCATAATGATCACTATGTGTATGAAGTCACGGCCGAGCTGACATGTAATCGAATAATAAAACAGGCCCGAATGTGGATCACACACCACAACACTTGTAATTAGGCTAACCGTTCACCCGTTTGACGAACGTTGTGCTAGCGCGACTAGCCCGGGTGGGGTATGTCAATCCCAGTAGTACTACTAACAATTACCTCGCTAAGTCCATATTAACGGTCCGTTGGGCAAGTATAACACCATAGTATCAAGTATATGCAGTATTACAAAAATCCAATGTAATATAACGTTTATAAAAACAACATGTTTCTCTCCCCAAAAAGAGTATAAAGTAAAAAGTGGGGCTGTAAATCACCTTGAATTGATGTAATAAAATGAACGGGAGCTTCAACGAATAATGCACGACCAAACACGATCAATACCTATTATTAATTGTAATTAAGTTTTTAAAATGTGCTCAACACGAATAATTACATTGGTCGGATTCGGGTCGGTTCGGTTGACGCACATGATTTGATATACCAACAACACCATGTATTAATAATATTACCAATATTGATATTAATAATAACAATGGCATGATCATAATTATAATGATAATATTCGTATTTGTAAATAATTTGTGAAATTTATTAAAATATTCCTTCATTTATCATAAAATCCATAATTAAAATAATATAATCTTCATTAATAACATGATGATTAATCATTATTTAAAATCCATTTTTATAAAAGTAAACTATTATAACATTTGTAATAATTATAAATAAATAATTAAATAAGGTATTTAAAAAAATAAATTTCCAGAAGAAAATAATAGATAACTTCTAAAATAAACAAAGTTATAAAAAATTATTTTTATAATTTTAGAAATTTTTCTGTATTTTTAAAACGTGAAAAAAGGCTTTAAAAAAATAGATGTTGGGGGCCGGGTTCGAACCCGTGACCTCCTGTTCAAACTCCCACACACAAACCAGTAAACCAAAGGCCTAAGCCGCGGTAATCCATGGTTCCCAAATCTTTTAACTTCTGTTTCAAAGAAAATCCCAAATCATATAAACCCTAAACAATCTTTGATCCAAATCGAAGTTCAATTTGACTTTGTGAACGACTGGAATCATGGGGCTTTTAATCCCTATGTAAAAACAAGCATTTAGGTGTATTCAATTACCGAATGATCATGATTCGAAGTGAATCAATACAAAGAACAAGCCGCGACTACAGTAAAGTTGATTCATGGTGCAAACGTTGTTCTTAATCAAATAAAACTTTGCAGGAAGCTTCTAATGGTGATGTAGATGCAAAGCCCCTTGTCAATTTTGAAGCTTGAAGCCCGAATGATGGTGTTTGAACCAGCTGCAGGTCGCGAGGTTCATGTGATTCATTGATGATGATTAAGCATGTTTTATACTAAATTGAAAGTGGAAGTTTATTGGAGACAGATATGCGATGTGTGGGTGCGTTTTAATTTGATTATAATAGCGGTTTAGTGCGCGATTGTGGAGTTGGGGTCGGCCGAACTTTCGGTTCGAGTGGATTGGTAAGGATAGCACTCCGGGATTTTTCAATTAATCGTGGGCCTAGGTTCGAATCTCTCACTTGAAATTGGTCGGGGCGATTTTATTCGAGTGAAATCGAGTAATAGTAATTTGGATGTTTGGGGGTCGCCGGTGACTCACGGAGGTGGCCGGAAAGGGGTGGCCGGAGATGGGGAGAAAGTCGACGGGAGGAGGAGGGCGATGGGGATTTTTAAAAAAAATACACTTTGGCCCTGAAGTTTGTAATGCTTATTATTTCATGCATTAAAGTTTTAATTTCAAGTTTCAAAAATTACAAAAATCACCCCCTGGACTTTATTAAATCCAAGTTTAATAAATTTTTATAAATTATTATTAATAACAAATATTATATCATATTATTATTTTTTTATTATTTTTATTATTATTTCTATTAATAATAATAGAAATATAAAAAACTATTTGTACACAATCACATAATTACTATGAATTTTTCCGGGTTGTCACAATTCCTATTTTGTCCGACATTTTTTAAACTTATTTTAACTGATGCATTAATTACTATATATTATTAATACATTATTAGTGATATGATATTATTTAATTCACTATATTATACATTATATTTTTATAATATTTTAAATTAAACTTAAATTTATTAATAAGTAATATCTTATTTGAAAACTTAAGTATATAGTTACTATATATTTATTATCACAATAGTAATAATAATAATAAAATTTATAAATAAGTATTATCTTGTTGAATACTTAACTATATAATCCATCAAATACTTTTATAATAATGATAAAACAATACTTATGTCTATATTATCTATACTGTATTGATAAGTACACATTGTAATTTACTTAAAAATTTAAAACATCTGGGATAGTTTTTAAACATAAGATACAAGTGTTATATAAATAGTTCTTAATTTGTTTATATTTATAATTTTTTCCGGATAGAGGAAAGACTTGCCATACATACCCCTTCCAGACCTGCTCTTCAGCGGGATACAATGGGTATGTTTGTTTGTTTGTTTGTTTATAATTTTTTTCCGATTAATACATTATATAACATTCTAAATTAATATTAAAATATATACATTGTTATGTATATTTTATTACTTAATACTATTTGATTTAAACTATTACTTCATTAAACACTTAAGTATATCACTAAATATTTACATAGTATAATAATAATAATATCCAAACATATCAACGTTTTTAGACATGTCGAAAAAGGCTCAATAACACACGTTGTATCATTATATATAATAAATAGAAAAAAATTATGTGTAATGAATGTGTAATTAAGTTCTCAATGTTATCACATAATTTTAATTTTCTCCAAACTAATAAAAAACTTACTTTGTTTTTTTTTTTACAATTTTACATTTAAACTTGTAGGATTTTTTAAAAACTAACCACTACATTTCTCTTCTTTGTTTTTTTCTGAATTGATACCTACTCTTTTTATTTTTTTAAGCATTTGAGTTATGTTAAATTACATTAATCACTGAACTTTTTTTAAATTTTGTATTTACGAATTCGAGTTGTGGTCAGATTTACATTTGATCACTCGAATTTTTTTAAAGTTTATATTTAAACCTTCGAGTTATGTCAAATTTTTTAATCAATTTCAACAGAGTCGTTAATTATAGTAAAATCAACATTTACGCATTCGCTATTTTTCTTATCTATTTTGACGTATTTGTTTTTATAGATTTTTTTCTATTACTTCTTTATCAATGTTTCACACGTAATATTTTTCTGGATAGTTAGTATTCAACTTTTGTAACCCTTGCTGCATATCACAGGTCAAACCCATTGATAACTTAAAAACCACATCCAATAAGTTATCTCACATTGAGGATTTAACTGGTTGTTCTCAAAGTCCTCTTTACATAATTATATTTATCAGGTCAACCATTGATAACTTAAAACCACATCCAAAATAAGTTCTCTCACCATTTAGATTAAATGGGTGTTCTTCAACTTGTGATTAAAGTCCTCTTTACATAATACATTTTCCTTCCACCTATGAAATCCATTTTTTTCCAAGAATGTAGTTATCCAATAATACTTCAAATTGACATATGAAACTTCATTAGTGACACTAAATATATTCTTAGTTGACTACTTAATTACAAATTCTAAGTGCGTCATCAACTAAACTTTATAGCTTTTGGGTACTCATCAACAACCCAAATATAAATGTTTCACAAAAAGTATTTTAACTAGTACTTAGTTATTGTATAATATTCATACAACATGTAATGACCAAATATAGTTTTTTTGTCAAATGATATTATAATACCTAAACAATTATTAACAGTTTTATTTTGTCAAGTAAGAAAATTTGTGAGCGAGAAATATGAACATAAATGTTTAATAAGAGTTAACAAGGTTTCCAGACTGGATCAGACAAGACAGTCAAACTGTAAGTTTTTATGTGGCGAAAAAAATTATCTTTAATGGCGAAAAATTTCACCGTTGTGGACATATTAGCGGCCACGACTAGTAGCGGTGACCAGATAACATCTAGCGGCAAACTTGTAGTGTGACGGTCGGCGCTAATACCTTAGCAGCGATGGTTAGACCGGGAACTGGGTTTGACCGGAATTTTTACTTTTGAAATTTTTTTGGATTGAGTTTAACCGGCGGGGGTTGAGCTGCAGAAGACAGTTATCTGAATCTCTACAAATTAGAATTCGAGTGCAATTTGGTCATCTGGTTCATAATCTTTGGCTTACGAAATCCAAATAAATCATATGTTGTACTTCAAAACTTGGTTTAATCTGAATGAATATTGGATTGAACCACCAAATTGTTCAATTTGAAAACGATTTCACGACTCGATCTGTGTTTGTCCAAATTGATTTGTCTACATAAATTAAGGGCCATCTATATATGTCATTCTTATAAGTTAAATACAGAAGTACACAATTAAATTAGGGGGCCATTATCTTGATGATATGATCCACACCAAAACTCATCTGTAAAACATTGATTTCATCATATCATATATGTGTAGGAGGAAGATGGAGTGGTCATTAAGCTCTTCAATTCTCCTCAGCTCGCTAGCTCTCTCATTTATTGCTCTCTTTCTTCTTTATCTCCCTCACATTTTGAGCCACTAATACGACTCTATAGAATAATTTTGCAATTAGTAGCTTCTCGAACTACTAATTGGTGATACTAACAATAACAACTAACAAGCCGTTTAAAAAAAAAATAGCTTCTCGAAACTTTATATATACATATAATATATATACGTACTTCCAACAATAATAATAAAATAAAAAAAATAATAAATTACAGTTGGCTATGTGTGTACATGAATAGTGCAGAGCGAGAAGAAGAGTATTAATATATATTATATATATGTGAGATGATTTAATTGTGAGATGGAAGCAGGCCGGGTGTTTTGCCACACACAACAAGACCAACCACAGTTAGCCACACAACTCAACTCAACTCATCTCAACTCGTAGAAGCTGCAGCTGCTTCTTGACTGTCGCTCCAATGAAAATTATCAACGGCTACGGCTACAAGAAGCTCTCTATGCATTTTTTATCATCTTTTCTTCTTCTCTTGCCACCCTCATCACCCCCTCTCAAGTTATTAATTATATAGCTTCAATTCCAACCCCCCTCTCTCCCTATACATACAAGCTACCTAGCATGTGTACGCATGCAATGTCATATATATATATTATATATGTATGTATGTATGTATGTATGTATGTATATATGTGCATCTATTATACAAAAATATTTGGGGGTTCTAGCTTCTTGTTAGCTCATCATTAGTGGCCGGGTTTTTATTAGAAAAGATTTCTTGGTGATGTGATGTTAAGAAGGCAAATATATAATATTCAGAGTTTTATGTAAAATCATGTTAATTTCATTGGGTATGTAATATATCACAAAACTGAAGACAATACCAACCACTTGAACACAATATGATTTAAGTAAAAGTTTTTAATATTTGGTTCAGAAAGTTGGTTGTTTTATGATGAAGATTTTTGAGTATTTGTTGCTGTCTCTTTTATTTAGGGTTTTTGTCCAACTTAAAAGCTAACACCTTTTTGCATAAAAAGGTGGTATTTTTGTAAAAATATACTGCATATAAAGTTTCACTACTAATTAAATTAAAAAGACTCTTGACTTGAAAAATTGAGGTGTTTAGAAGAAAAGATTCATGGGTTTAATTTTGTGTTCATCTCATTTTATTTATGGGGTTGTCCAAAATAAAATATATTTGGCATAAGAGGTGGCACCTTTATATTCATAAACCCGGCCGGCCGGCCAGCTGATTCCAAAAGGAAACTAGTTCAATAACTTAATTTTTTTCTGCAATAGGTGATTACAAAGCTGGCAAACTCGATACCGTTCATCCGACTGTCAAGCTCGTTCTCGTCACCGTCACCGCCATCATCATCGTCATCCAAGGGTGGTGGAAAGGGGTATGACTACATTGTTGTAGGGGGTGGCACGGCAGGGTGTCCCTTGGCAGCCACTTTGTCCCAAAAATACAAAGTGTTTGCTTGAATGAAAGGGGTGGTGTCCTTTACCAATAGAATGTGTCTTTATTATCAAAATTTCCATCTTACCCTTGCGGACACTTCTGATACTTCTGCTTCACATACTTTGTGTCTACTGATGGAGTCTACAATGCAAGAGCTAGGGTTTGGGTGGTGGTACTTCCATCAATGCAGGGTTTACACCGAGCAAGCGCTAGGTACAACTCTAGCTTTATTCTAATTTCTCTTCATTTTGTGTATTTAGAGGGTGTTTGAGATTCTTATTAAAACCGCCTATCTCACCCCAACAATTTATATTATATATATGCACAAATCATGGGATCATCAAGTGTTAAAATTGAAGTCATAATTAAGGTGGTTGTTTTTTTATCAAAAACATTCTTTCTAATTCTTTAAATGCATGAATAGATTAAAGGAACATGATTTTTTGGTCGAAGTCATTTTCCTAATCAAAAACATATAACATCAATCAATAAACTTGGGCCAGCCAAATTTTTATTATTATTTTAAGACGTAAAGTTCAAATTAGATGTGCACCATTCATTAAATCAAAAAACAAAAAAGGTGCATGGCCGGTCAGATATTAATTAATACTTTCGCTACACCAATTAGTTAATTTTTAAAAACATACTAATGGGTGAAATTGTACCTGATAAATAAATGA
Source organism: Flaveria linearis (assembly GCA_024085815.1). NCBI lineage: Eukaryota > Viridiplantae > Streptophyta > Magnoliopsida > Asterales > Asteraceae > Flaveria > Flaveria linearis. Next base: position 1,003,659 of record CM044007.1, on the reverse strand, counting down.
TGCATGTTAACAACACACACAAGGTCATCTCTTTGAACGTATTAACTCAAAACAGGTGAATCTAATAAAAGTTTAAAACTTACAATAGTTAAATGACGGGGTTAGATAGTATACATTATATGTTTCTTTTCATGTTCTTGTTTAAAGAAAAAACACTACTAGAAAGGACTAAATTCCTAAAAAAATCATTTTTGAATGGAATTGTCGCTAAATGGCTTTTCCTACATGCTTAATTTCTCACAAAAACTAACATGGAAAATGACCCAGTACGTCTTCTAATGGAAATGTTAGATTGTACGTAACATGATACGTGAAAACAATGGTCTAGGCCTTAATTAATGTCTCTGACTTGTTTTGATGTTAAATTTAAATTTAGATGTCACATTCATGATAATGAGACTAATGAAAACATAAAGATCCCGGGAAATTCAAAATAAAATATGTTAATATACACATTATACGTTCCTATCATAAATGCTTGTGTGGTTGGTGGGTAGGTAATCAAAATATAAATGAAACATTAAGATCAGTCACATGTGAGACAAGGCGTATACATTTATTTTGGACCCTTTGGCATCCATACAATCAATATCCATTGTTGAAGAATTTTACAAAAAATGTTTTAATTTCTTTTCTCAAATTCTTGTTTCATTTGTGTTTTAATTAAATTAAAAAAAATTATACTTTAGTTTGTAATTGTTGCTCAATTGGAAAGCTACATAAGAGAGTAGGATGGGATGCAAACTTGGTGAATGAATCATACCCATGGATCGAGAAGCAAATGTTAAACAACCTATGTTGAACCATGGCAAAGAGCGGTTCATGACGGTCTATTAGATGTCGGGGGTTTCTCCTGATAACGGGTTCACATATGACATTTGTATGGAACAAAGGTTGGTGGTACGATATTTGATAAGTATGGCCAGACGACACTGCTGCCGAGTTATTATCTTCTGCAAACCCTCGACTCGAAACATTGATGTATTAATTCACGCAAGAGCACAGAAGGTCATTTTTGACACAAACGGGTACACAAACATATATAATTTTGACGACGAGCGCTCTTAGAAATAATAAATTAAAGGTATTAATAAGAATAATTTTCTGTTTGTTTGTTTGTTTGTTATAAAATAATTAAAGGGAAGAAACCAAGGCGGTTGGAGTGGTTTTTAAGGACGAAAAATGAAGTTCAACATGAGGCGTTCATTTCTAGGAGGCGAGGAAGTGAGGTAATCGTGACGTGTGGAGCCATCGGGAGTCCGCAACTACTATTGCTTAGCGGGATGGACCCAAGATCTGATCTTGAGAAACTGAACATTCGGGTGGTGACACGACATAAATTTGTGGGGAAAAAGACATGTCGGATAATCCGATGAATGCAATATATGTTCCTTTCAATAAACCGGTGAAAATCGCTTATTGAGACGTCGGGATTACAAAATGGGCGTTACATTGGCGCGAGTAGCGGTTATGGTCAATCTAAGGACAGCATTAGTTGCCATCATGGTATCGCTTCAGCTGAGGTTGGTGTCAAATAAATAGTTACACACACACACACACATATATATATATAGACTTTTTAAACATATATATTTTCTTTAAAAAATGAATATGTGTGTGATTAACTTGTGATTAATTACTTAAAAATGTAGATTGGACAACTTTCTACGATTCCTCCAAAAGAAAGAAGAATGGAAGCGATTGAATCGTACAAAAGAAAGAAGAAGGATATCCCATATGAAGCTTCCATGGAGGTTTATCTTGTCAAAGATTGCTTACCCCAAGTCCAAGGGGGAGCTCAAATGATCAACACCAAAGCCGACGAAACCCATCCGTAACATTTAACTATTTCAGTCACCCAGAAGATATAAAAGGGTGCGTTAACGGGATTCGAGTCATGGAGAAACTCGTGAGGTCTAAACCCTTTCTCAATTTCACTCAATGTGACAGTAAAACCGTTGACAAGCTGTTGAACATGAGTGTTACTGCCAACGTTAATTTGATACCTAGACACACCAACGATACGGAATCACTTGAGCAATTTTGTAGAGACACCGTGATCACCATCTGGCATTACCATGGTGGATGCCATGTGGGTCAGGTGGTCAACGCGATTATGAGGTCATCGGGTGCATAGGCTTCGGGTCATTGACGGCTCCACTTTCCACCAGTCGCTGGAACCAATCCTCAAGCCACATTATGATGATGGGAAGGTACTTACGTACGTACCTACGTATTATATATATATATACATATTATATATATATACTAATTCTATATATATATTATACTATTATATATATATAATATTATATATAATATACATATTATATATATACAATTATATATATATATATATATGCAACTAATTATTAACGGTACGTACGTTAATAATTACTCAATCATCTTTAATATGTTGCCCCTTATGTATGTATTATGCGTTATTACCTTGCGCGCATTGTAGGGTACATGGGAGTGAAGATTTAAGAGAAAGGCTAGCCAAAGCAAAAGCAAACGGATCACAGAGATGAAGGAGACCAACATCGAATGATGATGACTGTACGTGATGAGAAACGATGATTATGATTTGTGTTCATGTTTTGTGTAAAAGATCGATGAAGGTAGAAATTTTTGGAAGCAGCAGATCGACGAAACTCGTTGCTTTTCGTATTCTTAACAGGCAAATATATGTGTGTAGATTGAAGTCTTTAAATTTCCTCTTAATGTATGTTAATTAATGAATAGGTCTTGTGACGTTTGGACATTTAACTATGTAAGTTTGTTAGGTTCCTTTATTTGAACTTGTTTTTTTCCTTTTGTGGAAATAATTAAGCGCCATTGGTTATAAGTTTTTTAAACGGAGAATAGAGACACTTTATTACCACCAAAATTAAGCCGATGACTAAAGCAGCCGTCGCACAAAATATACGACGACAAGGAATTACAATTTACATTAACCACAAGAAAATTAAAACCACACCAACCTTTCCATTTTGAATCCATATCTTTAATCGGTTTCCTCTGCCCATGCAAGTATTACATATTCATCCCAAGAAACAAACCTTATCTTAAAAAAATTACGTATGCAATCAAATTTGTTAAAAAAGTTTAAAAAAAAACTACTATGTTTGAATATGAGCTACTTTGCCCTAAGAAACAGTAATTTGTTGTTTCCTTAACATACATAGGGTTTGGGTGAGGGTGTCTATTACTTCTCGTTACCGTGTTGCATTTAAAAAAATAATTTAAAAAAACATACATGCTGTAGATTCAAGATAATTTTGCAGAACATATAATGGGTACAGTCAAACCTTTATCTTGACTAAAAACAGACAATCTGAAGAAAGCCTGGTAATTCAAGACTATTAATATCTGATTCGCTTTGGTGTAAATTATGATAATCAAAATTTCTTCATCTACAAAGCAAACTGCATGCAGGTCATTTAACATCTCAAACATTTTGGAAAATTCTAGCACTCTCAGTTTATTCAAAATTACAAATACTAAGAAAAAAACACTTATCTTGTTTCAGGATACAAACCTAATCATTTTGTTTACAAAGTGTAAACACCAAATAAGACACCCAAACCTAATGTCAACAAAATACTAAAATGTCAACATGGCCAAAACATAGCAAAATGTCACTAGCATCATCATAGAATAGTTAGATTTAACCTTCAAACTATGTATCAACTTTATTGAAAAGAAGTTCAAGTAATTCATCAGCATGTGACGAAGAAACGATATGGTCACAACTTTATCCCTCATCACCACTACCAAATCAATGATTTTTAACCAAATCTTTTACGTCCTTCTACTCATGACCTAAAATACCAAGGAAGATTTTTGTTTATATCTCAACAAAACACATGGCTTTTAACTTCCCTTAAAATCTAATAATGCTATGAATAGTAAAACAATGTACTACTATATATATTTTGTATAGCTTGGTGTTTGTTTTGAATGATAGCAACAATCGCATCAACACAAGTAACAGTTTCCAACCCTAAAAACACCTTTGTACAGTTTCAGTAATGATAAGCCACTCAAAGTAATAGAAATTACACCTAACATGACTCCAAATAGATCAAATTTCAGTTATAATATCCACGCAAGGTAATAGGAATAAAGATAGCAGATTAATGTAACTGAAATATCTACTGAGTTTAATTTTTAAAAACTTATTGTTACGAACAAATGGTAATCAAGAACCAAAGAGCTAAGAATTGAAGGAGAAGAAGAAATCCAGAGAAAGAAGAGGAGATTAATCCCAAAATCATTAGCTACCTTCATTATGTTCTTTCCTATTATTTTAGTACACAATCACCCACAATTACATAGACACCTCATACTATGCTATAGTTACAAATAGAACCTTCACTTATTGACATGTAATAATACTTCCCTTTAAAAGTTCTGACCTCAAGAACTACAAAAATGACAGCAAGGAGCCAACACATGAAGATGGAACTGTTCTGTTGACTTGTTGAAATGATGACCTTGCAACTTGGTTGACCCACTTGAATTCTAAACATTGCATTAGCCTGCATAGAACTCCAAAATCATCCCAAGTTTGAAGCTTAGTATCTTGACACCATTTTACTGCTTTTGGTAATGTCTCACCTAATCTCAACCATTGACATGTCTGTTCCATTGTGTCCATTACTAGGACTACTAAAACATACCAACATGACCATGATTTCTAACAGTTGGATACACTAATTCCATTCATGCTTTGACGCGCTAAGGCTTTTGGCCAGGGACATATGCAGTAACCAAAACAGAAGCTAACACTAAGAACAATATTTCATAGTGGTTCATTTGTTGAATAAAAAGACCTGGACAAGAGGCTGCACGACATAAATGTAACACCTTCTTAGCTAACCCACAACTGCATATGTAAGGTAGCAGGTTCTTGGTCTTCAAAGCCCCAAAAAAACATCTGAAAGAGAAGATTTATAGAATTAAAACACAGCAGTAGATATTTTTTCAGCATAGTAGCCAAAGATTTCACCAAATGTCATCTTATTCTGCTTTCTTTTTCTCCTATGGCAACCCATTGCTTCAATTTCTCTTAGTTCCCAACCAACTTACTCCTATATTCCATCAATCATGGTTATGTGGGAATCACTTCTAGAAAAAATATATGGGTAAGAAACAATTGTTTTGAACAGAAAAACCCATCATGAACACCATATAACCAAACCGATTTCCATTCAAACGTTTTCAACCGTTTTAATTTGTAAATCTGGCTAGACCCTGGTGGTGAATGGTTGTGATGTGATTTTTATGGTTAAAGTTTTTTGTGTTTTTATGGTTTTTGGCCCATTTGATGGCTCAAAGTTGTAATAGATTAGAGTTTTCTTTTATTTTGTATTTCTTTTGTAAATATTGTAATATTTTGAAGACCCGAAGTCTAAACTGGAAGCAAGACAAATCAAGGAGTCAGTGGGAGCCATCAAGACAACTAGATGCATTTAGGTCCATCCTTGTGGTTGTTTTGTGTTTTCACCCGTGACCTAGCTTGATCTCGCTATTTGGCTCTAGCGAGATCAAACAAATCATAGCCATTAGATTTACATATTACTTTTGCTATTATGGTTGCTTTATTTTATATTACCCAACCTAAATATCAAACTAATTAATTAATTCAAAAAATTTTACAATCAAAATAAATAACAAGTTTTAACTTATTTTTACAACTTGTTAAATTATTAAAACAAATTGTTTGTTTTAAATGGGATAATCGAATAAGTTTTCAAATTCAAAATTAGTTTTGAATTTCAAAACTTAAAACTTGATATTTTTTAAATTAAAATTAATTATCCTTTTAAAAGGATAACTAGATAAGTTTTCAAATTTAAAATTAGTTTAAATTTAAAACTTAAATCTAATAATTTAAAATTATCAACTTAAAAAATCGGTGTCTATCTCGCGATGAACCTAGTTTTAATAGGATATTAAAATCTGGTGTCCCGAGAGCTAAAAGGTTTCGTCATTATTATCACGAACTATATATTGTAAAACTAAATTTTACGACGCACGTATAACTTAATTATACGTTGTGTTTGACCCTATTCGGTAAACACTAAAATTGGATCCCATAGATAAAAATCAATAGTCTATGCCACCCTAAAATAAAGAACACTTGGAACATTAAGCGAAACATCAGTGTTTGGAGCCACAGCACCGCACTTGATATGTAGTTTATTCTTCCAAGGTGCAAGGGTTTTGTTGACACATCCGGCCCTTTCACAAGTAACTGTTTTAGGATGACTATTACTTTTCTCTCTAGTTACGTGCCACAGCGTCTAGAGAGAAAAGTGGGCATAGATGAGGCTAAACGTATCAATGCATTGACAAATGTTGTCGTCGCGGCCTCATACACGAGAGTTGTGCAATTTTCACAATTGATAAACATTGTCAGTCTGCCTAATCACTTACTAATGTTGCGTGCCCCAGCTGCCTTTAGTGACTGACCAAGCCAGATTCTCATTCCTTATTTAAAATTACTGTAAATGGGTCATTATTAAAATAAGGAAACAATACATCGAAAATACTAATTAATTTATTTTGCTTATAGATGTCTTTAGAAACCAACAACTCCTTCATTCTCAAGTCTATTCTTGAGAAAGAGAAACTTGATAACACCAACTTTCTCGCATGGCACCGCAATCTGAGATTGGTTCTCAAGATGGCGAAAAAGCTCTATGTTATAGATAGCGCTGTTCCCAACGAGCCTGAAAACAATACGGCTGCAGCCCGTAGAACTTGGGAAAAATTTAAGGAGGATGCCGATGAGGTAGCCTGCCTTATGCTAGCCACCATGTCTCCTGATCTCCAGAAGAACATGGAGGACATGGCTGCATTTGACATGATTGAGCAACTTAAGGGCATGTTTCAGAAACAGCCCGACAAGAGCGCTATGATACCATGAAGCAGCTTATATCCTGCAAAATGCAAGTAGGCTCGCCTGTTAGTGCCCATGTGCTTAAAATGAAAGGGTACATCGACCAAATGGCCAAACTTGGTTATCCTATGCAAGATGAAATGGCAGTAGACTTCATTTTGAACTCCTTGCCTAGTTCTTACGACCAGTTCATAATGACTTTAATATGAATGCATGGGTTAAGAGTGTAGCTGAACTACACGGTATGCTCAAAACTGCTGAGCAAAACATACCAGGTAAAGCCAGTCAAATGTTGATGGTCCGATCTACTGGTGTTAGGAAACCAAACCCCAAGAAGAAAACTTATAACAATAAGGGTAAGGTAAGGGTAAAGTTGTTGCTGCCAAGCCTGCCACCAACAACAAACAGCTGGCTAAAAACAAAGCCCCCCTCCTGAGGAGCGACACTGTTTTGAATGCAATAAGATAGGACACTGGAGACGTAACTGTCCTGACTATCTAGCCAAGCTAAAGGTGAAGAAGGCCAATGGTGAAGGCTCTTCTTCAGGTATTCTGATTTATGTTATTGAACTTTTCACTGTTTCCAGCAACACATGGGTATTTGATACTGGATGTGGTTACCACATCATTAATGTCTTGCAGGAGCCTGAAAAGTGGAAGAAACTGAAACAAGGCGACATGGAGCTCATCGTTGGTGATGGAAAAGAGTACCGGTTCTAGCAACTGGAACATATCATCTTTCTTGTCCATCTGGTCTTGTAATTACTTTAAATAATTGTTTGTTTGCTCCTGGTTTAACCAGAAACATTATTTCAGTTTCTTTATTGTTTGAACAAGGATTCAAGTATGTTTTAATGATGCTGTTATTTCTGCCTACTTGAATGATATCTTTTATTTTGAGGCTAAACCTCGAAGTGGTATTTATGAGATTGATATTCAAACAAACAATAATGTATATAATCTTTCTAAACGTATCAAATCTGGAATTAACGATACGTTTCTATGGCATTGTAGACTTGGCCACATAAGCAAGGCCCGTGTGAAAAGGCTTCAGTCCGAAGGGATTCTTGAATCCACAGGACATGAATCTTTTGATGAATGCGAATCTTGCTTAGCTGGCAAACTCACAAAGGATCCTTTCACCCATGTTGGTGAACGGGCCAAGGATCTGTTAGCACTTATACACTCTGATGTATGTGGTCCTTTCAGAACCATGTCTAGAAATCACGAAAGATACTTTGTTACGTTTATTGACGATTATAGTCGATACGCCTATGTCTACCTTATGAAGCATAGACATGAAACCTTTGAAAAGTTCAAAGAGTTTCAGAACGAAGTAGAAAACCAACTTGATAAGACTATCAAAGTACTTCGATCAGATCGAGGTGGAGAATACCTAAGCCAAGAGTTCATTGATCATCTAAAGGAATGTGGAATTGTTTCACAGTTCACTCCACCCGGCACACCCCAACTTAATGGCGTGAGTGAGAGGAGAAATCGAACCCTACTTAATATGGTTCGATCGATGATGTGTAGAACTAACTTACCTCACTCCTTTTGGAGTTATGCTCTTATGACCGCCGCCCGCCTTGTCAATCTGGCACCGACTAAGAAGGTAGATAAAACTCCATATGAGATATGGCATGGGTCTAAACCCAATTTGTCTTACCTTAGAGTATGGGGATGTGATGCTTATGTCACTAGTGAGTCTAATGACAAGCTAGATCCTCGAGGCGAAAAAGCTATTTTCGTTGGATACTATAATAGAAGCGGGTATTACTTTTACCATCCTGATGCAAATATGATTTCCATCAAAAGGAAGGCACATTTCCTCGAGAAAGAGTTTCTTGATCGAGGAACTGGAAGTAATATTGTGGATCTTGAAGAAATTCGAGAACCACAAACAAACGCTGAAGTAGTTGGTGCGTCTGAACAACAAGAAATTGTTACTGATTCAGATATAAACACAAGCGTTCGCAAAAGTAGCAGAAGTCGCAAAGAACCTGACAGATATCTTTGGAATCTAGAGGGTCCTGAGGTTCTGGTAGTAGCTGATTCTGGTGATGAACCTACTAACTACAAATCTGCTATCTCAGATCCGGAATCTGCGAAATGGCTAGATGCCATGAACGCCGAGATGCAATCCATGCGAGACAATCAAGTCTGGGACTTGGTTGAGCTACCTCCCGGTTCACGGGCTGTAGGGAGCAAGTGGCTTTTCAAGAGAAAAACCGACATGCATGGAAATGTACACACCTATAAAGCACGGCTAGTTGCGAAAGGTTTCACTCAAACTCAAGGTGTTGACTATGATGAAACTTTCTCACCCGTTGCTATGATCAAATCGATTAGGATATTGCTTGCCATAGCCGCGTACTATGATTACGAGATATGGCAAATGGATGTCAAAACTGCTTTTCTAAATGGGACATCTCTCTGAAGATGTCTATATGGTTCACCCGATGGTTTTGTCGATCCACAATATCCAAATAAGGTGTGCAAACTGAATAAGTCCATTTATGGACTTAAACAGGCATCCCGTAGCTGGAATCTTCATTTTGATCAGAGAATCGTCGAATTCGGTTTTGTCAAAAGTGAAGATGAGCCTTGTGTTTACAGAAAGGCTAGTGGGAGCACTATATCGTTCCTCATATTGTATGTGGATGATATACTGATCATTGGAAACAATATCTCAATGCTTAACGAAGTTAAAAAATGGTTGGGAGCTTGTTTCGCAATGAAAGATCTTGGAGAAGCTGCTTATATTCTAGGAATAAAGATCTATAGGGATAGATCTAAGCGACTTCTAGGGCTTAGTCAAAGCACATACATAGACAAAATGATGACACGCTTTAAGATGGAAAACTCCAAGAAAGGAGGTGTTCCAATGACTAAAGGTACCGTGTTGAGCAAATCGCAATCTCCTTCAACGGACATTGATATTAAGCGAATGGAAAATGTTCCATATGCTTCAGCGATTGGTTCCATCATGTATGCTATGCTGTGCACTAGACCTGACGTCTCGTATGCTTTGAGCATTACTAGCCGTTATCAGCAAAACCCTGGTTTTGCCCATTGGACTGCAGTTAAGAACATTCTGAAGTACTTGAGAAGGACTAAAGACATGTTTTTAATATATGGAGGAGTTGAAGAACAGCTCACTGTAAGATGTTACACTGATGCTAGTTTTCAAACTGACCGAGATGACTCTCGCTCACAATCTGGTTTTGTATTCACACTCAATGGTGGAGCCATCTCTTGGAAAAGTTCCAAGCAAAGTGTGGTGGCAGATTCTACTACTGAATCTGAATACATTGCAGCATCTGATGCTGCAAAGGAAGCTGCTTGGATGAAGAAGTTCATAGCCGATCTGGATGTGGTTCCAAGTATTCTACAACCAATCGAGATATTTTGTGATAACACAGGTGCTATTGCTCAAGCCAAAGAGCCCAGATCTCATCACAGGGCCAAGCACATTCAGAGGAAGTTTCATTATATACGGACATAGTGAAACAGGGAGACATCATGATAAGAAAAATCGACACAGATCAAAACCTAGCAGACCCGTTTACTAAGCCCATGACTCAGAACAAGCATGATCTGCATAGAAATGCGATCGGGCTTAGATTAGCTAGTGATATGTTTGATTTAGTATTTGGATGTACGAACTTTTAAACAGTTATACTTTGAATTCATTTTGATCTACTGATATAGATACAATTATGAATCCTATAACTGTGTTCGATTTTAATACGTTTAATCCATGGATTTTGTATTCTAAATTATCCATAGTCGATCAGACTTGTGGGAACAATTCTGAATTAAGACTATTCTGAATTTAGACTCAAGGAGTTGACTTCTAAATTCACAGACCTCATTATGAATGACGTTGGATGTAACTCGCCACAAACCATCTTCATTATAAGATGCTTTGATATTGGTATACTCATTTAGTATCCTATGACCTGAGATGCATACTAGAACTTCCGTTTACCGAGGGTTATTCTTTGATCACTGTCAACCGCTGTCGCGTAACTGCCAGTCATAAAGGCTTTGGTTGGGAATAATTCTGAAGTTAGTGGGAGTTGTATGTAGTCAATAAGGGATTCTGTACTCCTACATTATATGTAGCAGTTAGACATCGTGGCGCCCTCGTTGATTCAAACTGGTGAAGTGTGAGGCCTCACCCAAACTGACTGTGTGTTTGATTGGACCATTTTGAATCTGGATCGAGAACAATAATGATTGAGCTCCATATGAGAATTAATCTCAATGACTCAATTGATATCTTTTACAGAAAGGATAAATGACTATGATTACCATAAGTTTATTGTCTTGTTATAGTAAAATGATACTAGAAGAAGATGTTTGATTAATGACTTTAAAGTGTCATACCTTGTTGGGGGCAGCCATGTGCAGCTAGAACGCCGCTGACTGTCTACGTGGAATTTAACCGAATGCCGTCCAAGTGGGAGCTTGTTGGATTATGTACGGGTTCGGTTACGTCACGTTGCCAACCGAGCTATGACCCGTAAGAGTTACACCTTGGGCAACAAATATTAAGTCCATTTAATTTGATTAACTGGCGCTTACGAACTATATCGGGTTTTATAATTTATAATTGTTATAAATTATTTAGTATTAATATTATTTAAAATATATAAAACAAAGCTAGATTCCTTTTTCAATATATTAGACGTTCTTTTACAAAGCAAGGGGAAGAGGTAGTGGAGCACTACCATTTGACAGACAATTTTCTCTGGCATTCTAACACCCAAAAGCAAAAAAAAATGGAATGATTCAATGAACCCAATAAAGAGATTCATTTAAGAACAATCAGATGGTGATGATCTTCAAAAAGAACTCTGTGGAAGAACTCTGTGAGTTTGGTTTTTCTTTGAACTTCAATATATTCTTCATCATCTCAAAAGAAGAAGGAAAAAAATTTGATTTTTCTTCCTATCACAAACAACCGATATATTGATTGCAACCGTGGATCACGCCTCTTAGAGCCGCACCACTGTGTTCCAATTTAGTGTTCGTTGATTCTAGCGTTCATTCGTTGTCCTTCGTGTCTCAAACGGTTAATTATTAACCACAAAGGTATATTATATCTCATCAGTAGGATATTTATATTCTGTATTTGCATTGTTTGTAACCCAGATCCTGTCGGGTTCATTCTGGTATTTTATTATTACTCCGCTGCGTTAACTATTATTAATCTGATTAATATTATCAAAACTGTTTTTGATAAATAAACCTAACAAAGATACCACTGAACCAACAGGATTTTATATGAATAAATTATGAGTAGTTTACTTAATAAGAAAATTGATATGTATATTACATAATACGAAAGAATTTTTTTGTTGTATGTAAAACTTATTTGGTTATACATAAAGTAATCACTCGTGTATGTAATAAATGTGCCTTGGATTTTTTATTTTTGGGATCAAAAGGGCTTGGATGCCTTCCACATTATAACCAAGGTGCTCTTAGGATTGATTTGATATATTTGTCTCATGTTGTTAGCGTATTTATAATTTTATTTATTTCGTTTGATATTTATTCGATTACTCCTCAATGATCATGTCTGTGATCCATTTGAGAAAACGGTTATGTATAACTTGAAGTTATTATCTCTATTTTAGGTTTGATATTTATAGGATAACATGAGATAGTGAGATTTTAATTCTAACTCTGGTAAGAAATTTCAGAATAAGATATGCTACTATCCGACGTGAAAACAAATGTTGCTATTGACAAACATGAAATACGGAGAAAGGGATAGTTTAAAATTGAGTTGAAATTACTTGCATGAAACAAATTACTATTTTAATTATTTGCACTTAAAGTTAGTGTTAGTCTGTGTGTTATATAAAAGTAGAAAATATAAATCTATTTCGTCTTAATAGAAGATGTGTTTCTTTGGAGTCAATAGCAAAATATGTGTTCACGATATGTATGTTTAAAAATCTACAATCCGCTAAACACGTTATTTAAAACCTTTAGCATTTGTTGAGCAAGGGTTGTAGTCTTAACGAGTTGTTGAGCAAGTAATAATGTGATATGAGTTTAACACTAAAAGCATTTACGGAATCTCATAATCATACATTTTATCACAAATCTAGAAATCAAAATGTTAGACATGAGATATAAAGACATGAAAATATCATAACCCTTTTATAACTAGAAAAAAGAACATTGGAATATTATGATGTTATTACTACACAAATTTTTTTCTCCTTTTAAGTTTTAACTGAAAACTCACGAAACTTGCTCTTACGTTATGTTCCCGAGTTTACTTAACGAGAGAAATAAATGAAATACTTTATTTTCTTTTCTCTTCTTTTGTCTTCTCTTCTTTTCTTTTCTTTCTTTTCCTTTCTCTCATTTCTTCTATTTTGGAAGGATTGTTTTTAGTCTTATTTTTCTTCCATTTCCTTTCATTTTCCTCCTTAAGTAAATTCGGAAACACGAATTTTAACAATCTCTTTATTTTCTTCCATTAAAAAAACTCTAAAACATAACTTTTTTTCTTTCCTTTCACTTCTTTTCTTTCTCTCTTAAACGAGATCAGGGAACATAGCGTTAATTTTATACCAAGCATATATACTACTAGGCAGCAGGCAGTGGGCAGTGGGCAGTGTAGAAAATGGAAATCGAAAGCCAAAATGGCTCCAAAATCTACTACTAGAACAAGGAGGCTCTGAGAAGATTGATTTCGGCAGAGGATTAGGGTTTGATCGAACAGTTTCTCGCCATCATATTTCCTTGAAACTTGACGAAGATGGAACGAGGGTTTATTTCCAAGTGAAAGGCAAAAACCCCATTTGGGTACGCCATTCCAGAAGCCATGATATTAGGGTTTACAAGACTTCCCAACGAGGCCAATTCAACACGGAGATTCCTTCTGTGTGTCTTCCAGGAATCCTCTTTGGTTTCATTTCAAGAGACTCGCATGTGAAGAAGAAGAAGAAGAAAAAGAAGAAGATGATAATAATTACGTCGCTACATCGGATGGCGAAATCAGATATGACCAACAATTCGCAGAGATTTCCGGGATTGGTCATGATGAAATTGATACCCGTGATTTATCAGATATTGATCCTGCTAAAGGTTTGTCGTTTTCAGAACTCTACACAATTTTTTTTTTCAATACAGTTTGGGAATTCTTCTGGATTTTGCACTTGAATCCTCACGTTGTTTCTAGTTTTCAGATTAGCTTGGGCCATGCATCAATGGTTTTAGTTACTTGAATATGTGATCTTTTTATGTTTTTGATTCTTCATGCATTAATGGCAGCTTCTAAATAACAAACCTTTGATTGAGAATATGTAGTTATAGGGGATGGACAACCTTACAAATAGGTAATTTATGTCATTTCTTTGTTTAAACTCTTTCATTGGTCTTTACAGAGTTCAACTTCGTTGTTATGGGTCATGAGTTTGATTGCTACCCGAAGAAATTGATGCGTGACATAAAGAATTGGAACTGGTTTCTTGAAGAACCTGATGAAGACAGCGACGAAGAAGATGAGAATGGTGAGAAAAAATTAAAAAAAGTTGTAAGAAAAAAGAGAAAAAAGGGTGGAAGGGGGGATGATGATGACGATGTTTGGACGGGTGAAAGTGAAGAAGATGTTGAGTTGATTAAGAAATCAAGAACTGACCCAAAACCAAGTATTCAACTAGATTGAAAGATAAAACAAAAAGGGTGCAGGTGCAAGTAAAAGTGCCAAAGATGATGCAAAGAGGAATTTAGCGGGTGATGATGATGATGACGATGAAGAAGAAGAAGAAGATGATGAAACCTTGGGTGGGTTCATAGTTGATGATGAAGATATAGGAGAAGGCAATGAGGATGATGATGAAGAGGAAGAATTTGAAGAAGACGAGGATGATGAGTAGTTGTTGGTTTAAAGTTGTTTTGGATGTTTTGTGTTTTTATGTTGTAATAGGATTGTAGGCTAATACTAACATGTACACTTACCTTTACGAAGTTTGACGTGTATGTATATGAAGTACCCTTGAGTTCACATTGTCATGACGCAATTGAAGAATCCTGTCATCTTTTGTTGATTTTCAGCTCCACCTCTGGCGTCCCAATCTCTTATGCAGTTTCATAGCTCAGTGGATTTGACAAAGGACACCTAAGAGGGACATAGAGTATCTTTGAGAGCATTTTTGTATCTATGCAGGCATCCTTCTCTCGAATTCTTCCTCCCTGTGGTATTTCACTGTTCTCCATAATTAGAAAGTATATGCATCCGAGCATGCGTCCACATGTATGTATGTGTGTATATACACACAAGCATGCACACAGAGAGAATGGAAATGATTCAGCAATACCTGTTACGCATATATGCTCTGTAGTTTTGACATGTGCAACTACTAATCTTGTAGAGTTGTAGGCCAGCAATAAGGCTATTGATCTTGTTAACTACCATTAAAACATTAGCAGCCAAGCACAAGCACGCTTAGGTGTGTATGGTAAGTGATGTTGTTTGCTTTTACCCTTAAGTTATGGCTTGCTTATAACAGTTATCAATAGCTTTGATCATGTTTGGTTTCCTATGTAAGTTACTTCAAGCCACATGATGAAAACCAATGTATATTTGAGTCTGTGGATAGGATTTGTGAGTCTTAGTTGAAAGAGATTCTAGAAATTTATATTAAGCTCAAACTATTCTTCTCATAGCTTGCATTTTTTTTATCACAATGCTCACATGTTTATTATGCTGATTATCTATATATCGTTTTGTACGAGAGGTTTCATCATCACATGAACCATTGTTGTGCATCTAAAATAGAGAACTTATCACACATACACAAGCACACATATATCTAGACAAGCATACATAGATAAAATTATATATGCACACACACACTATATATATATGTATGTGTGTGTGTGCAGAGAAATACACCCACACATAGGTATGCATATATATAAATGCAATATATATATATATATATATATATAGGGTAAGGTTCCTTTGTTAACCCTTGTTTATTGCGATAACCCGTTAACCCTAATGTAGCGAACACTTACATCACTGTAACTAACATTTACATCGCGTTACACCACTGATGTAACGATTTTCCCTCCATTTTTAAAGAACTCCACCATTTTTTTATAACATTTTTAACTTTTTTGTATGACGTTATTTTTTTAAACAAATTACACCATTAAATAGATTGTTTTAATATCTTTAATTTGAGTATAGTCTTGCTATATTTTTTTAAAAAAAACTTAACGTTCGTTTTGAACCACTAGTTTTACCACTGTAACTCTAAGTTACAATGGTGACGTGGCTTGCTGTGGACCACTAGTTGAGTTAATGGGTTATCGCAATAAACAAGGGTTAACATTTGATCCCTTTCCTATATATATATATCATACATGTATTAAAATTGATGATAAATTACCTTAACTGAATCAGCTTGTTGAAAGTCTGAAACAGAGAATCAATTTTGTGCTGATGATATGAGTGATAATGTTTGTCTGATACGTATGCTAGTTTATAACCCTATTTTGTG
Source organism: Flaveria linearis (assembly GCA_024085815.1). Lineage (NCBI taxonomy): Eukaryota > Viridiplantae > Streptophyta > Magnoliopsida > Asterales > Asteraceae > Flaveria > Flaveria linearis. Next base: position 987,208 of record CM044007.1, on the reverse strand, counting down.
ACTTAAACTGGACACTATTTAGGAGCACACAAAAACAAACTATCTTTAGAATGACATTGGATCAGTTGTATAGAGAAGGACCGATTTTTGTTATGTAGAAGCTAGTTTTTAGTAAAAGATTGTGTTATATATCATCAAACAAACCCCTATATCTTGTTAACAGGCTATATATGTTTTATCATAGTGGATCGTGGTTCTGGGTCCTATTACTTTCTTTGGCGTGCCAAGATGTTATTTAACCTGTCTTTTTTTTTGAAAAAAAAATTTAAAAAGAAAGGGGGATATGTGTTTCTGTAGTAATGTTTGCAAATCCTTGATGACAACAGTATTAATATATGGTGTTATACCATCATAGGATAGTCCCATATGTTTAGTAATTATTCTTCATCTCACATTCATTTCTTCTTTTCACATTCTATCATAATGAAGTAAATACTGATATTATGATGGTGGTCAACGGGTCAACATGAAGGTCTCAAGTACATCTGATAACTGAATATTTGGTTGACTAATAGTATCAGTCCATGATGTTCATCTCACTTGGCTCGAATTGCATTATCATATGATTCGGATCCCAATTTTGACAAAGAAGCAAGTCAGAATTCTCTGATGGATGATGGTCAAGAACTGAACGCGAATCACTCTTGAATGATGGTGGAAGTGGAGGAAGATCGACATCAAGATCAGTTTCAATTTCTTCACACACGTGTGGCCAACGATGATAGTGCAGGGACACAGTGATCTTGATCACTGCCCATCTGCAGGTGGAATGGAAAGGTCCAATTATTTGGTTGACTAGTGTTACCGGTAATCAAGTCCATACCCTTCATCTCGTTTGGCTTGGATTCCATTATCACATTATCTGAATTCCGGTTTTGACCAAGAATCAAGTCAAAGTTAAGGTTTTGATTGCGAAAACTCTTTTGAATATGATCATAGCTAGGAACATCATTAATCTGTTTATATTTGGGTTTGCAGCAAGCAGCTTCTTCTTCATGTTGGAATTGCAGAAGTTTTTAATGGCACTATCTGTTCTTCCTGGTAAGTGTTTTGCTATTTCTGCCCATCTGTTATCAAACAAATAACAAAATTAATTAGTAATTTTATTGGAAAAAAACTAATAATTAAAATAAAACAAACATCAGCATCTTATACTTGTTTCCCAAGTTATTGTGTAGATTGACTATGAGCATGGCTTCTTCTGAAGAAAAGTTTCCTTGTCTTAAACCTGGTCTTAAATAATTAATCCATCTTAATCTGCAACTCTTGCCACTTCTTTGTAACCCTGCTCTTAAAAAAAAAAAAAATTCAGAAATATGACAAAAAAACATAGCCTTTTCTGTAAATATATTGAATTATGTCTTATCCTCCTAATCTGTGTTTAAATTTTACATCCGACTCTTATGGTTATGGCCTGAATTAGAGGGGGTGGGGGGGAGTCTGTTTACTCTACGGCCTGCAACGTTATCTATCAATAAAGGAATCGAACGTCATTGCCTTCACATGTTTTAAATACTCAAAATTGTCACTATTAGAGTAGTGAGTGAATTTAAAATTCTAGTGTTAAGTTTTGTTATGAACTAACTAGAACGGTAAAAACAGTCAACTACTCGGCTACTCATGATACATTGAGTCGCTCTCCTATGATGCCCACTCAAATTTATATAATTCTTAATCAAATTAAACGTGCACGCAGAATATTCCTAACCCTTTTTTATAGAATCATAATAATTGAAATTATTAAACTGCCCTAAATAATTGTCAGTAACCAGATTAATGTTTCTCACTCCATCCTATAACCATTGTCCCTAGATTATAAAATACAATTTTAATTTGTATAGTAATGCAGATTCTAGTGAAGGATAAAACAGGAATATTGCCAATTATGGTGAGAGAAAAAGAAAGAGATCAGACCAGCAAGTTTAGGAACAACGCTCCAAGAACCACGGAGACCACTTGTAGAAACGTGATTAACGAGTTTTTCATCCTCTTCAGGTGACCACAATCCTCTTTTCGGTGAGTTTTTCATGTTTTTCAAATAAAGAATGAGTGGTCATTGGCAAACAAGTATTATATGTATATGTATATATATGTTGTGTGTGTGTGTGTGTTTAATGATGATGATACTGGCACAAGATAATGTAGGGTGCATAGAAAGGGGTCCTGGTAGTCCTTATTTAAGGGTCCTGGGGTCCTGGTAGTCTTTATTAAGTTTTGTTTACATTAAGGTTTGAAAGGCATATCTGCAGGACTACACCTGGCTGATTGTGGTTCTCGACTTTTTAGCAGGTAATTCTTTCTATTTTAATAAAGAACGATGCTTTTGTTGGAAGGTAAAACAAGATTCTTTGAATTCAATGACATCTGGATAACATACTAACGTCAACAGGCAGGGTAAAACATTTTGAATTGTCGTTATCAGACACAAAAATAGGAATCAAAGTCACATCTGTAGACAAAGATGGTAGACTTTTGGTAATGTGTCATTTCTAGTAGAAGTTGTCAAAGAATAGGAGAAAATTTAGCGTTCTTGCTTCTTTAATCCGCAAGCCTTTGAGCATCCACACTGAATGTGTTTGGGTGTTTATGAGCCCACGTGGCGTCTTTAGGCATTTTTGGGTGCCCCATGTGTGTTCACGGATGGGTTGGACGGATTATAATAAAAGGGAGGAGGGCGTTTTTGGTCGTGAGAGGAGCAAACCTCGGAGGCGGCGGTGTTTTTTAGGTTTCTGATTGGGGATGCTCTCATTATACATCATGGTGGTTGTAATCCGCTGGAACAAATAGTGGGAAAATGGTTTGTGACTAAATTCCTGTACAAGTAAATTATATTCGAATATTATTTATGTAATCATAAAATAATGGGTTCTCCGTCTTCTTGATGAGAGCCGTGTTCTCCAGGTCAAGAAGAGATGGATTCGCATGAATAGTAAGGTAAGCTGCGTATTGAAACGGCTTCTAAATATGTGTGACATATGCAAATCTTGTCACATTTAAAAGCAGTAAGAAAGGCTCTGAATATATATCAGTCCCCCACCATGAGTAACAAAATGTTTACCTAAAATTATGAATGCTCTGATTGGTGATATTGAATTTTCCATTGATGAAATACGACCCTCTCATTGTTCATATTAATCTTTAAACTTACAGATGTGAGAATTTCCATGAGTAAGTTTACAACATTTCAAAAGCATAATGAAACATTGCAAGGTACATCCTGCATCAAAAAGAAAACACATATCTTGATAGTATGTACGTACAAGTTTTCTCACTCAAAGGTAATAATCCTATGATCAATCTGTTCAGATCTTATATGATCATAAACCTTAATTAGGGCATCAAATCATTCTTGCAAATAAGATGAAGCGTTACATGCATAGATGGTGTAGTAACGGCTGCATAGGTTTAACTAAGACTTTATATTTTGTTATGAACATTAAACATGTAAGGAATATAATCCTGCACGCTAACTGGTTATATCGGTTCCAAACGTTTGGTTCAGGACCAGGTTGGTGATTTTCGGTTTTTCATATCTTAATTAATTTGGCCGAACTTATTGGTAGGCTAGCCCAAATAAGAAAGATCTCAAGAAACAAAACTTGATCAAACTGCAATGCAATGGTGGAAGGAAGATCTCAATCTACGAAATCCCTAAGGCATACGCTACGGTCATCTTGAAGTTTAACCGATTAAATTTCAGAGGTCCTAAACTCTTGGTACGTATTTGTTTCAATCCAATCTCTGTGCTTATGACAGTTGCATCTCTTGAGATTATTCTTGCATTGATGGAATACATCAAACTAGCCTAGCCTGTGTATATATTGAAAATTTCTTGAATAAAATATATATGATTCAATATGTTTTTATGATCCGTCAAAGCTTCTCATCGATGCTCTATCTGAAGACGCATCATGCCACTAAACATATTTGGTGTTACTTGAAATATATTCTGCAAGTATAAATTTAGGCCTGTAAATGAACCGAACGAACACGAACATCAGCATGTTCGTGTTCGTTCATTTAACTTTTACCGAACATAACACGAACACGAACACATTATCGAACATGTTTTTTTTGTTCATGTTCTTTCATTAAGAAAATAAAAATGTTCATGTTCGTTCAGAAGAAGTTAAATGAACAGTTCCCCAACATAAACGAACACAAGTGAACAATAATAAACGAACATAAATGAACCATAATAAACAAACAAAAGTGAACAAAAAAAAAAAAAACCTTAAATGATCATTTTGGATTTTTTAGGTGTATATTAGTGGAAATTAAAATCTCAATACCCTTTTATTAATATGTTAATATATATAAATAAACGAACATAAATGAACAAACATAAGCGAACGTAAATGAACGAACATATATGAACGAACATAAACGAACGTTCATGAACGTAAACAAACGAACAAAGCATGTGTTCATGTTTGTTCGTTTAATTAAATGAACACAAATTTTTTGTTCATGTTTGTTCATTTCCTAAATAAACGAACATAAACGAACTTCCCGCCGAACAATTCATGAACAGTTCATGAACGTTCGGTTCATTTACAGGCCTAAGTATAATATTCATGGGGTCAAATTTTCTTCCATATATACACGTGTATATAGAAACCAATACAATTATGTCAAGTGTCATATGTATTAATTATTAATCAAAGGTATAATTGGTACATACATATCAGATTGTTTATGAAAATCTCTAAAATCATGCTATCATTTATTTCTTTATTTTTTATATGTTGATTATATATGTTTAATATATAGATTTAATATACATTTATCTAAAAAATTAATAAATATATTCATTCAAACAATAACAACACAACATATATACGTATCCTCACAAAAATAGCACAATTCATGTCTAAAGTAGCACATTGTATGTTCAAAATAACACATAATAAGTGTTAGTTAATTAAGTGCTACTTCTATTTATTTAATGATTATTTTAGTATATTCATTGCTTTTTATTGAGTAGAAAAGTAGCACCATGCATAATTACTAAATGCTACTTGTATTTATTTTGTTAAGTGTTATTTTTAGGAAAGTAGCACTGTGTATATTTATTAAGTGCTACTTTTGAAATGTTATTATAAAGGTTAGATTTTTTTCCCCAAAATATAACAACACTATACACATATTAAATATAAAAATAAAGTATATTAAATAAAAAAATGCTTTATTTTATGGTATATATATTTTTTAACATGATAAAGTATATAAAAGTTACTTAAGTTTAAAAATATGGGGAAAGTAGTTATTTATTTAGAAAAGTGAACACATATAAGATTATAGCAAGATGCTATGTATGTTATTTTAGTAACATAAATGACTAATTTGTCATTTTTCTGATTAATAATTTGACTAACTGAAGATTAATGACATGCCATTAATTTTATCCCTTAACCTATTTAATCAACGCTCCAGATCTATTCTCACAGTTTTTTGATATCATTAAATTTGTACCGGAATATGTACATACATACATTCATACATACATAGAGACTTACATATGTATATGTCTACATATAATCATGTATGCTTGTATTACATTTTGGTTTTTATGAATATTGAAGAGGAAGAAGCAAAAGCCCCAAACTTGATTAAAAATGGCAGGGTAGAAAGTACGAAATCACCTAGCCATGATAAGGAAACACATGGAACAAGCAATGACATTGATGAAGACACTCTAATAGAAAAAGTCAAACGACCTGATATTCTTGAAAGAACCAAAGAAGAGATTGAAGTGGTTGTCGAAGCAATTCACCGTAAAAAGTAAAATATGCAAGCTGTAATCACTAGATTTTGTGCTAGATATCACTAGTTACTCATTTCTGGTTATTGTGTTTTTAGTTTAGAGATAACGAGTTAGAAAGTGATTGTACTAAACTACATCTGATTATGTGATAATCAGTTTAGAAAATTATAACACTAACAAAATAGAGAAAATATGATAAAGTGATTTTTTCATACCACTGATGAGTATTTATATAGTGTTACAAAGTTTAGGTGTTTTTCGTGGAACTTGATCACTTAATATAACTCAATTATCTCTAACGGATATGGGCATTCAGTCCATAATGATCTAGGATGGTTATATGATTATTTAGAGAAAACTATCAAAGTTTAGTAAACATTGTTATCTGGTGTCTCCTTGTTTTCTTATAGTTATTATTATATGATTCTAGAGATTAAATATCACATGATCTCTAAATCATTTAAGGTATGACATAAGGTTTTTTGGGGATTGGTTATTATAACCGTGAATATTTTAAACTTTGATACAACTATAAGCTTTTAAGGTGTTTGGGGTTGGTTATCTAAACCCGTGTGGCTATGTATGAGTGAAATAAGTTGTATAGAAAAATGCTTTAAAATTACTTAAGACAGTTTGAGTGAGTAATCACAAACAGACATAGATCGATTATCATTTGGTTTCAGAAGTTGTTTCTTGTTTGACCATGTTTATGTGTAAATAATGTAAAACTTATGGGTTATAAAAATTTATTCAGAAAGTAATGGAAATTTTACAAGTAAAGCATGAAAGAGTCTGGCCTTATGGTTAAGACCATATACCAATAACATAATAAACCATATACGACTATTGACCCATTTCCAACTACTATTTAATTATAGAAAAGAAAACCCAAAATATTAAGAGCATCATTAAACAGAGCATGTCACCAAGGTACAAGCTCCCAATGTAAATTTGAATAGTTGCGATATCAAAGAATGCATCCCGTATCACTCTGAAATTACTACAGACAACTTAGACAGATGTGAATACTTGAGATACTAAGGTCAAATTCTAAAAGAAATATATATGTATATATGGTAAAGTTCAATTGTTAATCCACTATAATTACTATATCTTGTCAACCTTCTTCAAATCAATCATTCAATCAACATCATTATTGTTTGTTGGAATAATATTAGTACATATATACAACATTATGTTTATATAGAAGTAGGATCTAATACAACTATTTTTTTTTGTGAAAATCATGAAAACCAATACATTTGTGTCATGTGGATTACATAATGATTAGAAATGAGGGGTGTATTAGGAATTAAATAAAAATTTATTTTACCAACCCCTTAATTTAAGCATAAATTAATTCAATTTCTTTTATAATCTATCTTTAACAAGAATTAACATAATAAACTCACGATGGTTCAACCAGTTCAAAAATTCAAAATTTTCATTTGCATCTTCCTCCTCTGTCATTTAAACCTTATGAAAAATAATAAATCTATTACTATCATAGTATTGGTGCTATTTTCGTAGTATCGGTGCTATTTTCGTGTGCTATTATTATACAAACGGTGCTACTACCATAGTATCAATTCTATTTTTATAATGTATGTGTTACTATCATAGTATTAATGCAATTTTCTTAGTATTGGAAATCAAATTTCATTTGTATTTTCCTCATTTATCATTTAAACCTTATGAAAAATAAAGAATCTACTACTATCGTACTACTATTACTATTTTCATAGCATTAGTGTTATTATCGTAAGAAAAATGCTAACATCATATTATCAGTTTCATTTTTATAATGTACTAGGTTAGTTCAGGTATATTACACGAAATGAATAAATAAAATATTAGATAATTATTAATCAAAATTTACACATTATAAAATCATGTTTGAAGATAAAATATGATTATAATTACGTATAAATAACTACGTTAAGTAAATAAACAATAATATATTTTTCTTAAACTTTGTTTTATAAAATTTTTTAAATATTTTATTTTAAGAAAAATGATTTTTAAAGAAAAATTTCATTGTATTATGTATTTTATAAATTTTTTATTTTTAAAAAGTGTGTTTTAATTCAAAAATAGGTTTTTTATTTATTAAATTATATATTTTTTAATTTAAAAATAGTATGAGTAAAATTATTAGTATTCAATATTATTATTAATAATATAGAGAAATGAGAAAATTAATATGATAAGGCTTACAATTGTTTCATGTTTATTTTAGTTTTTTTATAGATATATATATATATAGGCTAAAATCCCATTAATTAAATGGATTATAGTTAGTAATAAACACGAAGAGTTAGATTAAGTAATAATAGTAGTAGCAATAACTATAATAAGGAACAATCATAAGTAATCATATCATGCATGGAACATCATATTAATAAGCCCTTAGTCAACCTCGGTCAAAACCCTAAAGCACTGACTCCTAGAAAATCCTGTAAAAATTTCTAAGTGTTTGGGCGCATGAGAACTATTTGGGCGCATGAGAACTATTTGGGCGCATGAGCCCTGTTTAGGCTTTTCATCACTATATAGGCTCACCAACCTACACTTAGAAACATTTTCACTTTAGGCGCCTGAGCTATTCAGGCGCATGAGCACTGTTGGGGCATATGAGGTTACTGTTTGGGCACATGAGCCCTGTATGGGCGTAAGAACCTACTTGGAATATTTCTAAGGCAAGTTTTGGGCACATGAGGTTAATGTTTGGGCACATCATCTTACACTTAGGCTTTTAAGCCTATTTTTTAGGCACAAGAGCCCTGTTTGGGCACATGACCTTACCTAACTTTTCTAAGTCATTTTCAGGTGCATGAGCACTGTTGAGGGTCATGAGCACTGTTGAGGCTCATGAGCACTGTTGAGGCTCATGAGCCTTATCTAGGCCTATGGACCTTCTGTTCCAACGTATTTCCAGTATGTTTTCAACCCAAACATCAAACCCAACTGTTCTAAGCTTAATATGCCTGTTCTAAACATGAATAACCTATAAGCATTTCAAAATCCACATATAACATGCACAATGCATACGGGTAAACATACATGAACATTATAAAAACCATTTTCTTACATTTTCAGCCCCAAAGATAGTTTAGAACAAGTAAAAACCGGGGTCTAGAAACTCACCTGATGCAACTTGGGTGTTTCTTCCTTTCCAACCCGCTTGCAATGAGTTCGCACACCTAAAAACCCACTAAACACATATTCGAACACATATAAACACCCATAAGCATATAACCGAGGCTAGTTCTAGCTAACAACAACTCAAAAACACTAAATCTTACCTTAAATCAGACTTCTTCTCCTTGTTCTTCAAATATCCGAGAGCTGCTGCTCTTTCTCTCTCTAAAATCCGAATGAAAGTGTTTTGGCAGGTCAAAATGGGCGGCCATACCACCTTTATTCACCAACTTATATTCTCTTTGTCCTTTTGGCACTTTTAACCCCTCCACTTTAAGTTGACTTTCATTTCCTTCTTTTTCTTTCTCTTTTATTCTTTTATTTCTTTTAAAAAAAATATACGGGTGTTACAAGTCCACCCCTCCTATATAGGTTTCGTCCCCGAAACCTGTTATTCCTCAAATAGATGTGGGTAATGTTGTCTCATTTCCTCTTCAGTCTCCCACGTAGACTCGGATCCCTTCCTGTGCTTCCACTGTACGCGCACAAGAGGAACCACTTTATTCCTTAACATCTTCTCCTTACGATCAATGATCGCCACCGGTTGCTCCACGTAATTTAGTCGTTCATCCACTTCGATGTCCTCCAGTGGTACAATCATATCCTCGTCTGTAAACACTTCCGTAAATGAGATACATGGAATGTCGGGTGAATTCCACTTAACTCATCCGGTAACTCTAGTCTATAGGCCACCTCTCCTATTCGAGCAATGATTCGGAAAGGGCCTATGTATCTTGGGCTCAACTTGCCCCGCTTCTTGAATCTGATAATACCCTTCCAAGGTGAGACCTTCAACATAACCCGGTCACCCACCTGGAACTCAATTGGTCTACGCCGCTTATCGGCATACGACTTTTGTCTATCTTTCGCCGCCTTCATGAAGGCTTTGATCTTTTCCAACTTCTCAGTCGTAGCTTCGATTACCTCGACGCTCCCCAATTCTTTTTGCTCAATGTCTCCCCAACATACGGGCGTCCTACACCTTCTACCGTATAGCATTTCGTAGGGTGGCATACCAATGCTGGCATGATAACTGTTGTTGTACGAGAATTCAGCTAACGGTAAGTGGTCATCCCAACTTCCTCCAAAATCGATCACGCATGCTCGAAGCATATCCTCGAGCGTCTGTATCGTCCTCTCAGACTGACCATCTGTCTGAGGATGATAGGCTGTACTAATGTGTAGCCTCGTCCCCATTGCATCATGGAATCTTCTCCAAAACTTCGACGTAAACCGGGTGTCACGATCCGACACAATAGACACTGGCACGCCATGACGAGCTACAATTTCCTTGATGAACAGATCCGCCAATCTTTCGGATGAATACGTCTTGCGGATCGGTAGGAAGTGGGCACTCTTTGTTAGTCGGTCGACAATCACCCAGATAGTATCACATCCCCTCGACGTGCGAGGCAACTTAGTAATGAAGTCCATGGTGATGTGCTCCCACTTCCATTCGGGTATGTCCAACGGTTGGATCTTCCCGCATGGTTTCTGATGTTCCGCCTTCACTTGTAGGCAAGTAAGGCACTTACTCACGTACTCCGCCACGTCGCGTTTCATGCCCGGCCACCAGTAATCTTTCTTCATATCGTGATACATCTTGGTAGCACCGTGATGAATGGAGTATCGAGTCTTATGGGCCTAATCCATAATCTTTCCACGTAGATCCCCGTATCGAGGAATCCACATTTGCCCGAATCGGGTCTTAACACCAAGAGTGTGTAGGATTCTATGTGCCCAAGACACATAAAATATTGATGTGGTTAGTACGTTATGATCCAAGTCGGGTTATACCCAATAACAAGCTTAGCAACACCAATTAATATTTAATTAATGATATGATCATGCAATTAAATATTTACACCAATTTAGAAAATGGGTTTTCTAAATAAGTTGCATATGAGATGGAACAATTTATTAGGATATTTTGTTCAATAATATTATTTGAAGTGTTATTTAAATTAGTTGTATAACACCAAATAATAATGAGAGTATACTACTTATACAATTAATTGGATAATTGTATAAATTAGTTAAAAGAGTAGGCAATATATATACATGTGTGTTAATGTTTAAATTTTATAAAAGAGATCTCTCTTTTATAAAATCAAAACCGTCCAACCCAACAAGAATGTCTTAGTGGTTGTTTTCTTGAGAAGAACATCATGCATGCATGCTTTTGATGATTCCACCAACATATTCCCTTGAAGACTTAACACACATGCATTTGTTGTCTCCCTTCCACTAATAAAATCATCTCTCCTCTCATTTTGAAAGAGACATGCAAGACACACAACACAACAAGAAACCTCTCCTTCTCTCTCTAAACCTACGGTTTTCAGCAAGATGGAGCAGCAATTATGAGCTGATTTATGTGCTTCTTGAAGTGTTCATATGTTGTTGATCAAGTGTTCTACTAACAAGAAATGTTCTTGTATTCTATGATCATGTTTCTCATATGCATGCAACACAACAAGACACTCCCAACTCTCTCTCTAAACCTACGGTTTCCAGCAGCAAGTTAGGAGGGTTTTTTTGTGCTGAATTTTGAGTTGCATTTGGTGTGATTTCTCCCTAGCAAGAAGGTGTATTGCAAGAGCTTGGGGTATAGACACTTGAGGACCTCTACACTTGAGTTCTTGGCCATTTCAAACATCCAAACCTTTTCATCTTGGTCGATTTTCTGCTGGAGAAAGGTATCAAATCACAGCTTCATATGGCTGTGATTTTATGTACATTTGTGTATGTTCATAGCTTGTCCATTCACATATTTAAGATCCTATTGTTTTGGGTTTTTGTTTTCATCATAAAACTACATTTAGAACACAAAATTTTCAGATTATAAACTTGTTATAATCCTTAACATCCGCTGCGTTTTTCTGAAAGTTTAAAAGGTTAAACAATGTTTTAGTGTTCTAACAAACCCAACAATGGCATCAAGAGCCGGTTATGTGGATGACTTGCTTGTTTTATCTTTTGAAATAGGTTTTAAAAGATGTTATTAGACATGTTATAGGCTGTTTTGGGCTGGAATATTATGTCTTGTTGAAACCCCAACTTTCAAGGTTACATTACACATGCTTGTGATTAAACCTTGAAAGATATGTATGTTGATATGTTGATTGTTTGGACAATATTTAAAACCAAAATTTCAGTTTATGTTGGCTGAAATTTGAAGGTTTTAAGTGGGGTTTCATTATATATTTTGATGATTTGATCATTGGATGTTTTAGTGCATAACCTAGCCATTGACCTTGTGATTGTTTGGATATTTGTGATGGTTGTATTCATTCATTCAATTGGGTTGTATTATTTGTTATTTGTGCTTTATTTCAAATGTAATTTATTTATTATTGGGTTGTAATAAATAGATTAGGTGTATTTTCATTTTACTAGATATCTTGTATTAGGACTTTATATCTTGTAATATGAAGACATACACATTGGAAGCACAAAGGAAGGTCACAAGAGAAACATGGAGCATTTTGGATGTGGTTTCAAGTGGGAGGCTTTTGGAAGCTTTCCATGTGATTGTTTGTGACCCTTAGGAAAGACCTATGGACCACACTTGTGATGGCAAACAAGTGTGGACCACTTTAGATGCTATGGTTATGCACATATGCACATATGCACATATGCACATATGCACATTGTGGTTGTTTATATTATGCTTGTTTGGTTGTTTGTTGTATGATTGATGTTTGATATTTGGATATGCATAACAAACTCATTAGCAAACTTAACAAGCTGAAAATTATGGTTTTAATCATTAAGTAATTAATAAGAGGTTATTAAAAGGATTAATGATTTAATAAAAGAGGTTTTATTAAAAATAAACCATAAGATACCTTGCATCTATGGTTCTTAATCATTAAGTAATTAATAAGAGGTTATTAAAAGGATTGATGATTTAATAAAAGAGGTTTTATTAAAAATGAACCATAGGATACCTTGTATTTGAAAGCATGCAAATACAAGGTAAATAGAGTTTTCAAACTAGAATCAATGAAAACTAAAAATCCCTTTTTCAAACAAGTTTAACACCGTCCTTTTGCACAACACTTAAGTCATTTGGAAACTCTTAATGGGATAAAGGTCACCTAACCATTTTGAGGGAACTTATGACTTAAGGTGGGAATACCACATTGGTGGGATAAAGGTCACCTAACCACTTGTGTTGGTAAACTCACATGTGTGTGCAAGTAGGGTAACTTGATTTGCAAACCATGTTGAATGGATCACCTAAAATATGGTTTCCAAATGGTGTTGATGGGATTAACATGCCGACTTTGCATATGACGTTTAAAGTCGATCCCATACCGCTAGAAGTTGCAAAGGGTTGCAATTGTCAAATATTGACTACCTTGTTAATTTGAATAATGGGATAAAGGTCACCTAACCATTATTTAAATGTGACGTTGGATTCTAGATTTTAATTATTAATTGTCTATGAGACATAAAGGGTATTAATAATTAAAATGAAATTTTCAGAAATACTAAAAGGAACTTTGTAAAATTTGTAGAATGACCGCAAACCATAATGCTACCACCCCGACCGTCCATACCCTATCACTGAGAGCTATTTTAGAGAGGGATCGTCTGTACCATAATAACCTTATGGACTAGTCTCGAAACTTAAGAAATGTTCTCAAGCAAGAGCAAAGGCATGTGTCCTTGACGATCCTATTCCTAACCAACCCGACCCCGATGATGTTGAGGCCATTCCCGATCCTAAGGCAAATGTTACCAAAGGAGAAGGGCACATCAAAGGCAATGGGTAAGGGTAGATCAAAGCGGAACCTCCAAAACCTAAGCTTATGAAGCTTAAGGTAACCGAAAACGATCCATGCTTTGAGTATGGTGAGATAGGTCATTTGAAAGGGATTCATCCAACCTATCTCAATGAGTTGAGAAATAAAAGGGATGCTGGGCAAACCTTAAGTATAACTTTCATAATCCATATTAACTTAGGTGTTATTTCCTAAAAGCACATGGGTAATTGGATACCTCATATGGAACTCACTATTGCAATTTGTTGCAAGGGTTCAAAAGAAATAAGCACTTTAAGAAAGGAGACTATGTTTTGAAACTTTCAAAAGGTTTGGAAGTTATTCGTCAAAACATGTTATATGCTCCTAGTTTGACTAGGAACATGATTTAAGTTTCACTTTCAAAACGATATGGTTATGATTTGAAGTTAGTAAATAATGGTATTTATATTTATATGGATGATATACATTATTTCAAGGCTATGCCTTCTAATGATGTTGATGAATTGGTTCATGATGATTCGTCCTATAATAAAACATTATACCCATCATGCACTAAGAGACTTAAAATGGTTTAAGTGACTCTTATTCTTGTCACTGTCATCTTGGTTACATAAACAAGAATCTGATTTAAACACTTTAAAAGAATGGTCTTTTAAAAACAAATGAAATTGTTCATTTGATAAGTGTGAATCTTGTTTACAAGGTAAGATGACCAACACACCCTTTAGTGGTACTAATGAGAGGGCAAAAGACTTATTAGGAGTCATACATTTGGATGTATGTGGTCCTTTTAAGACAATGACAAGATATGGTGAAACTTACTTCATTACCTTAACCGACGATTATAGTCGCTATGGTTATGTGTACTTGATGGCACACAAACATGAAGAATTTGAAATGTTCAAAACTTCAAGAATGAAGTAGAAAATCAACTCGATAGAACTACCAAAGTTCTCAATTTAGATAGAGGAGGTGAATACCTAAGTGAAGCCTTTTGAGATCATCTAGGAAGTTGTAAGATTGTCTCACAACTTACTCCTCACATAACACCATAACATAATGGTGTGTCTGAAAGGAGTTCGAACCCTATTGGATATAGTTCGACCTAAGATGACTATAAGCTCACTACCTCTATATTTTTGGGGTTTCGCACTACTCTCCGCGACTCATATTTTGAATATGGTCCAAACCGAGAAAGTGGATTAGACGCCTTTTGAAATATGAAATGGAATAGTTCCATCGCTATCATATTTAAAATTATGGGTTATGAAGCTTATGTTAAGCTTAACACCCAAACCAACTGCAAGTCGATTCACTAAGTGTATATTTGTTGGATATATAAAAGGACTGTATAGGATACTACTTCTTTGATCCAACAGAGCAAAAGGTATTCATTGCTCAAAAGGCAGAGTTCTTGGAAGCCAAGTTCCTTATGGAAGGAATGACGCATAGAACAGTGGAATTTGATGAGGATCAAGATCCACAAGCCGATACACGTTTGGTTGACACTAGCAATCAATAAGAGGTTGTTGATCATGATCAAGAGGTTGATCAATACACACAAAACGTTCGCTGATCTGGTAAAGTTAGCATTTCACATGAAAGATGTGGATTTTTCATAGATGGATGCTACGTCGTTGACTCCGAAGAGCCAACTACATACCATGATACAATGTCCAATTCGGATTGTGATATGTGGCTAGGAGCCATGAACGTAAAGATGCAATTCATGTATGACAACCAAGTTTGGGAATTGGTTGACTCTTCACTTAACTCCAAACCGGTTGGATGCAAGTGGGTTTTCAAGAAGAAAACTGACATGCATGAAAACTTGGATACTTATAAGGCAAGAATTGTAGCAAAAGGTTTCACTCTAAGTCAAAGGGTTGATTATGATGAAACCTTCTCGCCAATGGCAATGCTAAAGTCATCCTGATAAAGTATGCAAGTTAAAAAAAAAAAATATCAATCTATGGATTGAGACCAGCATCGAGAAATTGGAATCAACGTTTTGATGAAAGATCAAGAAATTGGGTTTCATCAAGAACGCTAACAAGGATTGTGTGTATCAAGGGGCTAGTGGGAGTACAATTATGTTCTTAGTATTGTATGTTGATGACATACTACACTTGGAAATTATCTTTCCAAAAGGGATCTCCGTGAAGCCGTCTCTATTTTAGTAATAAAGATCTATAGGGATAGATCGAGGCGGTTGATAGGGTTAAACCAAAGTGCATACATTGATAAAATCTTGAAAAGGTTCAAGATGGTAAACTCTAAGAAAGGTATAGTACCTATTCAAGGAGGGACAATATTGAGTGCATCTCAATGTCCAAGCTCAAACGATGAGCAACATCGTATGAAGGACATCCCATATGCGTCTGCTATAGGATCCATCATGTATGCGATGATATGCACTAGACTGGACGAGTCATGCGCATTAAGCATGACAAATAGATATCAGCAGAATCCAAGTAACAGCCATTGGATGGTTGTTGAATGTATATTGGAATACCTTAGGAGGACTAAGGATATGTTTCCAATATATGGATCTGATGAAGAGGAACTGGTTGTGAAGGGTTACACGAATGCTAGTTTCCAAACTGATCGAGATGATCCTCGATCACAATCGGGGTACATCTCCATTATGAATAGGGTAACATTGTCCACTACAGAATTCGAATACATAGCCGCCTCATTAGCAGCTTGGGAAGCTGCATGGATAAAAAGGTTTATCACCAATCTAAGGATGGTCTCTACCATTCAAGACCCCTTAAAAATCTTTGTGATGACGAGGGTGCGATTGTTCAAATCAAGGAACCCCGTGCACATCAAAAGATTAGGTACAATGAGCGGAAATTCAACTACATAAGGGATGAAGTTGAAAAAGGGAAAGATATGTATTCGCAAAGTTCACTTTGATCAAAACATTGCGGATCCACTCACGAAGCTCCTTGAAAGGGCAAAGCATGAAAGTCATACTTATGCCTCAGGACTTCGATATTCTAGTGATTGGAATTGATCTGTTTAGTATTAATATTATTAATATGGAACAATAGTAATACTTAACTTATCTATGTGTTTACGATATTTTAAGTGATGTTCCTTTTAGCATGTTAACATCCATGAATAATTTTATTATTCTAAATGTCCGTAGTCGGTCATATTTGTGGGAACAAATATGAATGTAAGACTATTATGAACTTGGATTGGTGGATATTCACAAGGCATGAATATAGAGCAATTGGTTGCTACCAAGGTTCATAGATATTCGTGGGATACGAATATTGGACTGACCCGCATCTCAAATCTTACTACATGGAATCTTATTGATTGATCATAAGTAAATTTGAGTAAAGGCGAATATCATTTGGTATCCTCCGACCTGAGATACATATTGGGTTTTGATATTCACCAAGTGTTATACCTTGAGCTAGTTCTTCACTGATATGAGATAATTGTCAGTACATAAGGCTATGTTCAGATATGACATAAGGTGATTGTGAGAAACGTATGTAGTCAAGATGGGATTTGTTCCTCTTATTCGTTGAGAGTATGATGTCTAAGGCCTGATTAAGTTAAATCAACAAGGAATGATCATTCTGTGTCCTTGGATTTAACATGACATCTGTAACAAAAGGATAGATGATTGATTCACCTAAATCATTTCAAGTAGGGTACTTGAATGGGATGATGTTATTGAATGACTATAAGTCATGCGTATTAAGGGTAGTAAACCGTTGTTAGGCGTCATTTACTGCTTGCATCAATCTTCTATGAATCTTGGGCAAGTGGGAGATTGTAGGATTCTATGTGCCCAAGACACATAAAATATTGATGTGGTTAGTACGTTATGATCCAAGTCGGGTTATACCCAATAACAAGCTTAGCAAACACCAATTAATATTTAATTAATGATATGATCATGCAATTAAATATTTACACCAATTTAGAAAATGGGTTTTCTAAATAAGTTGCATATGAGATGGAACAATTTATTAGGATATTTTGTTCAATAATATTATTTGAAGTGTTATTTAAATTAGTTGTATAACACCAAATAATAATGAGAGTATACTACTTATACAATTAATTGGATAATTGTATAAATTAGTTAAAAGAGTAGGCAATATATATACATGTGTGTTAATGTTTAAATTTTATAAAAGAGATCTCTCTTTTATAAAATCAAAACCGTCCAACCCAACAAGAATGTCTTAGTGGTTGTTTTCTTGAGAAGAACATCATGCATGCATGCTTTTGATGATTCCACCAACATATTCCCTTGAAGACTTAAAACACATGCATTTGTTGTCTCCCTTCCACTAATAAAATCATCTCTCCTCTCATTTTGAAAGAGACATGCAAGACACACAACACAACAAGAAACCTCTCCTTCTCTCTCTAAACCTACGGTTTTCAGCAAGATGGAGCAGCAATTATGAGCTGATTTATGTGCTTCTTGAAGTGTTCATATGTTGTTGATCAAGTGTTCTACTAACAAGAAATGTTCTTGTATTCTATGATCATGTTTCTCATATGCATGCAACACAACAAGACACTCCCAACTCTCTCTCTAAACCTACGGTTTCCAGCAGCAAGTTAGGAGGGTTTTTTGTGCTGAATTTTGAGTTGCATTTGGTGTGATTTCTCCCTAGCAAGAAGGTGTATTGCAAGAGCTTGGGGTATAGACACTTGAGGACCTCTACACTTGAGTTCTTGGCCATTTCAAACATCCAAAACCTTTTCATCTTGGTCGATTTTCTGCTGGAGAAAGGTATCAAATCACAGCTTCATATGGCTGTGATTTTATGTACATTTGTGTATGTTCATAGCTTGTCCATTCACATATTTAAGATCCTATTGTTTTGGGTTTTTGTTTTCATCATAAAACTACATTTAGAACACAAAATTTTCAGATTATAAACTTGTTATAATCCTTAACATCCGCTGCGTTTTTCTGAAAGTTTAAAAGGTTAAACAATGTTTTAGTGTTCTAACAAACCCAACAGAGTGTTCTCACCCAATTCCGTAACTAGACCTCTCATCCTTTCGAAGTTAAGACGATCTTCTTTCAAAGCCTCGTCTTGAAATTCCTTAACCTGTGTCATCACATCGGAGGTCATGATTAACTGATAAGCCTTCACCCGAATCGGCTCGGGTCTCTCCTTCCGGCTAAGGGAATCTACCACCACGTTGGCCTTGCCCGGATGGTAATGGATTTCGCAATCATAATCCTTTATGAGCTCCAACCATCGCCTCTGCCTCATGTTCAGGTCCTTTTGCTCGAAGAAGTACTTCAAGCTTTTGTGGTCTGTGAAGATGGTGCACTTAGTCCCGTATAGATAGTGCCGCCAAATCTTCAATGCGAAAACCACCGCGGCTAATTCTAGATCGTGCGTGGGATAGTTGACTTCGTGGGTTTTTAGTTGTCGGGATGCGTAGGCTATTACCCTTCCACGTTGCATCAATACGCAACCTAGCCCAGAGTATGATGCATCCGAATAGACCACTAAGTCTTCATTTCCCTCGGGCAATGTCAAGACAGGAGCTTGTGTTAGTCTCGTCTTCAATTCCTCAAAGGCGCCCTCCTGCTCTCGACCCCAGACGAACTTCACGTCCTTGCGAGTCAACTTAGTCAAAGGTGAGGCTATCTTGGAGAAGTCTTGAATAAATCTTCTGTAGTAGCCCGCCAATCCCAAGAAGCTACAAATCTCGGATGGCATCTTTGGTGACTTCTATTGCGTCACGGCCTCAACCTTTGCTGGGTCCACCATGATTCCCTCCGCATTTACCACGTGACCCAGAAATTGCACCTCGCGTAGCCAGAAAGCACACTTGGAGAACTTAGCATTCAGTTTCTCTTTTCTCAAAGTCTCTAACACTTCCTGAATGTGACCGGCATACTCTTCTTCACTCCTTGAATAGATCAAGATATCATCGATAAACACAATCACTGATTTATCCAACATCGGCCGACACACTCGATTTATCAAATCCATAAAAGCAGCTGGCGCATTGGTCAACCCAAAAGACATGACGAGAAACTCGTAGTGACCATAGCGTGTACAAAAAGTTGTTTTAGGAATGTCCTGCTCCTTCACTTTCAATTGATGGTAGCCAGATCTAAGATCTATTCTCGAGAACCAAAGGGCACCCTGGAGCTGGTCGAACAAGTCGTCAATCCTCGGTAACAGATACCGATTCTTTATCGTCAATTTGTTCAACTCACGGTAGTCGATACACATTCTCATGCTACCGTCCTTCTTTTTCACGAATAAGACCGGAGCACCCCAAGGAGAGATACTCGGTCTGATGAAACCCTTATCGAGCAATTCTTGCAGTTGCTCCATTAACTCCTTCATCTCAGTCGGAGCTAATCGATACGGTGCCTTGGCGACACCTGATAGGTCCTCTGGAAATACATCGGGAAAGTCACACACCACCGGCACATCGGACAATTAGGGTGTCGGCGAGTCCACATCTTTCACGTAGGCCAAATAAGCGCTACATCCATGCCTCATGCACTTTCCTGCCACCGCCATCGAGATCACTTTCGGAATTGTCGTAACCCGATCACCGTATATTGTCATCGGACTTCCATCAGGCGCAGTCAGTTTAATCATCTTCTTACGACATAGGATATTCGCTTCATAGATTGCTAACCAATCCATCCCTAGTACCACATCAAATCCACCTAGGGGCATCACATGTAACCTAGCAAACCTATGACCTTCTAATTCTATGACACAGTCTTCTACCACATCAATAATTCTAGTGGACTTACCGATAGCAGTTTCTACATCGAATGGTGCACTTATCTTTCTACTACTAACGAGCAACTTAGCAGAGAAAGTATTGGAAATAAAACTCCGGCTAGCACCAGAATCAAACAATACAGAGGCATAAGTTTGGTTTACTAGGAACATACCTGACACAACATCGGGATCAGCTCTGGCTTCCTCCCGAGTCATAGTGTAAGCTCTAGCACCTGCCTTCTACCCTCCTTCTTCCGGTTTTTTATTCCCCGCTCCCGAGCTCTCCGCCCTTGGCTTCTTACAGTCTCTAGCGATATGGCCAGGCTGGCCACACCTGAAGCATACGTTCATCCCCATTCTGCACTCACCGGTATGCTCCCTTCCTCATTTGCCGCACCTCTTGGGTCCCGAGCTTGACGACCCCACCCTACGGTCATCCATTCTCATCTTCTTGTTGTTCGGGGTGAAACCACCCCGCCTAAACCTCTTCTCATTCCAATTCCGGTCACCACCACCGGCTTTCTTCCCCTCCACCACCGTCACTTCCCTCTCATCATAGAGCCTCCCAGCCAAATCCACTGCCGACCTAAAGGTGCTTGGTCGAGCAATGATCAAGTGTCTGCGAATGTCAGCTGGCAGTCCCTGAATGTACCGGTTAATCTTTCGAGACACCGGCGTCACTTGATCCGGCACCAGTCTCGCCATCTCATTGAATTTGGTGGTGTACTGCTGGTGGGTCATGGTTCCCGTCTCGAGTTGCAGGAACTCCCTCTCGATCCTGTCCAGTTCCCGATGAGGGCAAAACTCCTCGATTACCAGCTTCTTCAACTCTTTCCATCGCATTTTCCTGATGGTCCTAGTACCCTCATCTTGGACGATGTTGTCTCACCAACATAGTGCTGAGTCAGTAAAGGAGTGGGTGGCAAACTTCACCTTCTGATCCTCCCAGCACTCGCTGATCTCGAGTACTGCTTCCATCTCCCTCACCCACGGTGAGCGGCAGCAGCATTCCCGTTGCCATCGAAGGTCGGGGACCTACATCTCTGAAATGCCCCATAGTTGCACCCCTTAGCCGTCACCCCTGCCGAATCGTCTTCCTCATCATCGGACAACACTGTCTCCGGCTCCGGCCATTCCTCCTCCCCTTTACTTCCTTTTTCTGCTGATCCCTTCCTATTCCTCTTCTCCTTTCTCTCCTCGCTTCTCACAGCCCTAATGAATTCAGTCACCACAGACGGTAAAACTATCTGCATGACCTGATGTACTTCATCAGCAATCGCCTCCCTAGCTGAGGTGTTAAGGCTGGCATTTTCATTCTCCTCACTCCGACCGTGAACCTCAGGGTTTCCATGAGTCGTCTCAGGAGCCTTAGCACTGCTCCTAGTCGCACGCGGTCGACCTCTTCCTCTAGAAGCCTTGGAAGATTTCTTCCCAGCCATTTCCTAAGCACTATAAGATTCAAACACTAACACGGTCATTCAAGGTAATGGCTTAGTTTATGTCAAGTATAGTAAGTCCCTAATTACAGTGACCAGTTGTGATTAGCCACTTACTTTACTCTTCACACCCCAAGCATTTCCTATCCTGGCTACATCAGTATCTAAATCTACTAAGATCACATAAGTCAAGTAGCACACGCATATAATTCTGGTTAACTTTAAGAAAGGAAATACCTGATGGCATGTAACTACTCGGGCTGACATCCCT
>CM044007.1:150000-340000 GCA_024085815.1 Flaveria linearis | reverse complement strand
AAGCTTGATGATGTGGATGAACAGTCGCAAATGGATGATAGGTTGCCACCCACTTTGTTTTTTATAATTTTTCTAGCTTCCCATGTGATGGAGAATTTTCCTTTGGTAGAGTTCCCCCACCTATGAAAGGCAATGATAACATACATGAAGGTGATATAGGTGGCGACCCGAATGCACTTAGAAGAGGGAGTCATGGGAATCGAACTAGCACAGCACGAAGTAGTATCATAAACAAACACCATGATGTTGAGGAACTTGAAATGTTGTTAGAGGCCTACTTTGTTCAGATAGATGGTACATTGAATAAATTATCGACGGTACATAACTAAACTTAATTTCTACAAATGACCAATTCCTTAAATATTTTTCTGCATGTCTCAACTCTAAATTTCATGACTACTTACATACTTTTTAATTCCTGACTTGCGTGTCTATGTAGCTAAGGGAGTATGTGGACGACACGGAAGACTACATCAACATAATGTTGGATGACAAGCAAAACCATCTTCTGCAAATGGGTGTCACGCTGTCAACCATGACTCTAATAGTAGGTGCCCTTGTAGTCATGGCTGGAGCCTTTGGAATGAACATCAACATTCAACTTTTCAATGGAGACACTCTGGCTGACAAGGAAGCTGGTATGCGTAAATTTTTGTTCACTGTTGGCGGCGGAATAACTGGCGGCATATTCCTGTATGTTATTGCGGTCACTTGGTATAAAAACAAATGGCTACTAGAGTGATCTGATTGTTCAATATTTATTAATTGGTCTTTTATTATATTAAGGAATAAGAGGAAGGTTCAAACGATAACCATTATATAAAATAAAATCAAAGGAACCATTTTCGCCCATCATTCTTGTCAATTCCATGACTGAAGGCTAAAAGTGGTCCCTTTAGCTCCAAATGACACCTAAGGTTTTCATATGCTATAGGAGTATTTTCTTTTAGTGCCCTGTCATGTCGTTAAAGTTTGTCATCCTGCTACCACACCTCTTTAGTCTGACCTAAGTCATTTCTTCTACATTTAGGTGTCACGTCAAATTCCTACATTATATAAGTGAATGTTTATTGAAAGTTATACGATAGTATTTTACTTTAGTGGTGTTGTAAAATCATTAAAGATGTATTTGAGGGTAATTAAAACCATTCTACAGGATCAGTTGTAGCCAATCACCAAATTTTTATAACAATTTGTTATATCTATAAAAGTCAATTGAATTACATGAGAGTATATTGTTCGACATGGCACCTGGCTTGCTTTTTTGAACAACCCAGAATGGTATGTGAATTGTAGATTGGTTATATACTTATATCTATCTAATTATATAATTGTTTGTGGGTATCATTACACCTCTTAATATAAGTGATGCATTATCTTCTTGATGAACTGTATAACTTGCTTAGTGGATGCAAAATGTACACAACTACATCTTAATGGTCAATGTTTCACATTTTTAGCAATAAACATATTTATATGGTTTATGTAGGTCAATATAGAATGGAAAAAATCCTAATTTTATATTGTTATGTATAACTTAATTGATTATTATAATTAAGTTATTTTTGGGTATAAAATACGGCCTTATATAATACTAATTATCACGTCAAACTAGTCGGTCCTATATTAGACTAATGATAGTGGTTCATCTTATCTTATTAGTAGCAATCATTAGGCTTCTTCTTTTCCTTCTTTCTATACGCTCTTTGTGCATTTTGAAGTTACTTAATGCATAAAGGGTTGTGATGGTAGTGCTGTCTCTGGGTAACAAACACATCATTTTTGAGGAATAAAGTATGTTAAGTACCAGTATGGTTTTAACGTATACAAGTCAATCTCGACCTTAATTCTGTATAACCTATCCATAGTAATTACAAAATTTGTTATTAACTCTACATAACCTAACATAGAAGACCATTGATTTATTTCAAATGGTCATACCATTTATAACTCTACATAACCTACATAAAAGTTGTTGGTAACACGAAAAAGAAATTGGAAGGGTTATACGCGTCGTATAGCTCTATACAAGACGCATAGATGTCAATTCAAAGGGTTAATTTTAGGACCCGCTAAATTTAAATGCTTTTGGTAGGTTATGTAGAGTTATAAATGAGTTCACAGCCAACTCATATACTAATCTAATCTACGTAACAGACCTCTAGGATGGGTAACATTAAAACAAGGACTTCACTAGATAATACCCCATAGTACGTAGAGTAATTATTGATGTGTTTGATTAGTATATGTATAAGGACAAATGTGTTGTTTACACAAATACACGATATTAACTTGTGTAGTATAAACATGTAACCCGTCGTATTTGATGAGAGAGAGTGTGATTACATTTAGAATGTATATTACTCTACTAATAGTTCATATGCACCATTACTTCAAGATCTAAAAGTAACGCTTTCAATTTTGTAAGAATCAACGTATATGAATTATTATGTTAACACAAAAACAATTTAACAAACGAACAGGTGCATTATGTTTCCACGCTCTATCAAGATTTCCATCACATAACAGCCTAGTTTTAATCAGTTCACAATAAATCATTTTTAGTGTAACACCCGGATGTTTTAAAAGTTATGGAAAGAAGAATAAAAAGGGGAAAATGTAATAAGACCCAAATTGAGGGGTTAAAGATGTAAAAGTTTAGAATAATATAATAATTTTGTACAAAAGGTGGTATGGCCGCCCACTCTACCTGCATACCAACTTTCTATGAGTTTTAGAGAGAGAAAGAACAGAGTGTTCTCAGATTCTTGAAGAAGAATAAGAAGAAAACCGAATTCAAGGTAAGAATTAGTGCTTTTAAGTTGCTCTTGGCTAGAATTGGTCTCGGATATATGTTCTTATATGCATATGTGTTCGGGTTTGTATGTTTTAGACACGTCTAGTTGTTCGAATTCTTTGAAGAGTTCAAGACTTAGAGTTTGGAGTTTGGAAGCAACAAAGGTGAGTTCTAGACCCTGGTTTTCTCTTATTTTAAAAGTTTCATGGGGCTATAAATGTATGCAAAACCTTTTTACAACTATTATGCATATACCGTACGTATGTATGCTTGTATGATGATGTTCTATAGTTGTAGCTGTTTGTTTAAGGTTTATAATGGGTGTAACAAGTTTAGGGTAGGATATAATGATGTTTGGGATTGGAAATAATTTAGAAATATGTTCAACTAGTTGGCCATACGTCCAAATAGGGCTCATGCGCCCAGAATAGCCTTAGAAATGTTCTAAGTAGGGCCATGTGCCCAAACAGTACCCCAACCGCCCAAACAATGCCCCAACCATCTAGAAAATACCTTAGAAAATCAAAGTGAAAGCCCATGCGTCTGAACAGTAACCCATGCGTCTAGGATTCAGGCTCAGACGCCTAACTATGGTCCAAACGTCCGGATAGTGCCCATGCGTCTGGGATGGCCCAAACGCCTAAGTGTTGAAACATCCAAATAGTGCCCATGCGCCTGAACAGGCCTCATTCGCCTACATAGTGCTCATGCGTCTGGAACACTTAGAATAATTTCTGAAAATTTGAGTAAAACATAATCATTAGAGTTTGACCTAAGTTTGACTTAGGGTTTTTAATTGCTATTATAATTGCATTATTATGAGTTGTGCCTATGGTCATAGTAATTATTATTGTGTGACTTATGTGGTATGCATATGACCAGAAATGCAAGTATTATTCTTAATATAGTGAAAGAGAAATAACAAAGAGAAGTGAAACTTAATTAAAGAGTTAACAAGTCTTCCAAGCATATAGGATGCGCACGATCATGTTGTCGTTAACTCAACTGTGATGCGGGTTAGCTACCCCTTATGCTCACGGGGCCAATCATTTGAGATTGGTGGACCTTTGTAGCATGCCCTAGGTGACTGGGTCGGCCTTGTATACAGTAATTCAGAACGTAGACTGGAGGGGCCTAGCACCAGTTTCCCCGCGCACATAGTTTAGAGTATTGCTCATTGGTCCACATAGACAGTGAAAGATAAAGTTAAAAGAGTACGAAATAAACAATGCATACAGTAAAGAAAGAAAGCATTACTTGTATAGTTAATGAGTGCTCACGTACAAGAGTAAGAGATGTATTTTTACAAAAAAAATATTTTCATATATATACATTACACCAGGTATTTTAATACATTTAAAAACTAGAACTTACTCAGCAACGCTGACTTTTATACATTTTCAGTTGACAGATAATTGTTGCTGATGATGGCACGAAGGTGAAGCTAATCGGCAGGGAAAAGACTGAAATCCGTTCCTAGGATATGATATTGTTGTTGTGTAATGCAATTAAACAGTCTTTTTGTAATTTAAACGTTATTGTATTGCTTAACGACAATATCCTTTAATAATAAAGAATAGCTTTTGCTAATGAAATTTCCGCTGTGTATTTTATGAACTGAATATTAATACGTTTTATGTGCAATGAATGACCAACTGTGAGGTGCCCGGGAATGGGGCCTTACAAGTTGGTATCAGAGCCATAGTTTAAGTGAATTGGGTAAAATATTTTCAAGAACCTAAACTTAAACTGAAAATGGGACAGATAGAGGGATGTCAGCCCGAGTAGCTACATACCATCAGGTATTTCTTTTCTTAAAGTTAATCAGCATTATGTGCGTGTGCTATTTGACTTATGTGTTCTTAGTAGATTTAGATACTGATGTAGTCAGGATAGGAGATGCTTTGCGTGTGAAGAGTAAAGTAAGTGGCTAATCACAATTGGCCACTGTAATTAGGGACTTACTATACTTAACATAAATTGAGCAATTGCCTTGAATGACTGTGTTAGTGTTTAAATCTTATAGCGTTTAGGAAATGGCTGGACGAAAATCTTCCAAGGATCCTAGAGGCATAGGTCGTCCACGTATGACTAGGAGTAGTGCTAAGGCTCCTGAGACGACCTATGAGAACCCTGAGGTTCATGGTCAGAGTGAGGAGAATGAGAATGCTAGCCTGAATGCCTTGGCTAGGGACGCGATTGCTGACTAGGTCAGGTCATGCAGACAGTTTTACCGTCTGTAGTGACTGAAGTCATCATAGCTGTGAGGAATGAGGAGTGGAAAGAGAAGGAAGATAGGAAAGGGACAACGGGCAAGGGAAGCAAAGGGGAAGAGGAACAACCGGCGCCTGAGACAGTTTGGTCTGATGAAGAGGATGATGATGTAGTGGGGGTGACAACTAAGGGTTGCAGTTGTGAGGTATTCCAGAGGTGCAAGCCCCCGACCTTCGATGGTAATGGCAATGTTGCTGCCGCTCACCGCTGGGTGAGGAAGATGGAGGCGGTGTTAGAGATCAGTGAGTGTCGCGAAGATCAGAAGGTGAAGTTCGCAACTCACTCTTTTGTTGACTCAGCATTGTGTTGGTGGGACAATATTATCCAAGCTGAGGGTGCTAGAGCCATCGGGAAGATGCGATGGAAGGAGCTGAGACAGCTAGTGATCGAGTAATTCTATCCTCACCGGGACCTCGACAGGATCGAGAGGGAGTTCCAGCAACTTGAGGTGGGAACCATGACCCACCAGCAGTACACCACTAAATTTAATGAAATGGCAAGGCTGGTACCGGATCAGGTGACGCCGGTGTCAAGGAAGATCAAGAGGTAAATCCAAGGTTTGTCGGCTGATATGCGTAGGCATCTGATCGCTACTCAGCCAGGTACCTTTCGATCGGTGGTGGACTTGGCGGGCAAGTTGTATGATGAACGGGAAGAGGTAGTGGTAGAGGTAAAGAAGACGAGTGGTGGTGATAAGAACTGGAATGGAAAGAGGTTTGGACATGGTTGTTTCACTCCAAACAACAAGAGGATGAAGGTGGATGATCGTAGGGCGTCGTCAAACTTGGGGTTGAAGAAGCGTGGCAAATATGGAAGGGAGCATACCGGCTAGTGTAGGTTGGGACTGAATGTATGCTTCAGGTGTGGTAAGCCCGGCCACATCACTAGAGATTGTAAGGTGCTGAAGTGTTATAACTGTGGCGAGGAGGGCCACGTGACCAGAGACTGCAAGAAGCCGAGGGTGGAGAGCTCTGGGGAGAAGAAGAGGCCGAAGGTAGGAGGGCAAAGGGCAAGTGCTAGAGCTTACACCATGACCCGGGAGGAAGCCAGAGTGGATCCCGATGTCATGTCAGGTATGTTTCTAGTAAATCAAACTTGTGCATCTGTATTATTTGACTCTGGTACTAGTAAGAGTTTCATTTCTACTATTTTTTGTGCTAAGTTGTCTGCTAGTAGTAGAAGTTTTAGTGAGCCATTCAATGTAGAAACTGCTATTGGTAAGTCCACTAGAATTACAGACATGATAGAGGACTGTGCCATAGAACTAGAAGGTCATAGGTTTGCTGCTAAGTTACATGTGATGGCCCTAGGTGGATTTGATGTAGTACTAGGAATGGACTGGTTATCAACCTATGAAGCAAACATCGTCTATTGTAAGAAGATGATTCGACTAGTTGCGCCCGATGGAAGTTTGGTGACGGTTTATGGAGACCGCATTACTATCATCCCGAAGGTAATTTCAATGGAGGTGGCGGGAAAATTCATGAGACGTGGATGTAGCGCCTATCTGCCTATGTGAAGGATGTGGACACGTCAACACCACACCTGTCTGATGTACCCGTGGTGCGTGACTTTCCGGACGTATTCCCGGAAGACTTACCAGGTGTGCCACCGGATCTTGAAATTGAGTTCTAAATTGATTTGATGCCCGGTGCATAACCCTTTGCCAAAGCACCATATCGATTAACTCCAACTGAGATGAAGGAACTCATGGAACAATTGCAGGAGTTAATGGATAAGGGATTCTTTCTACCGAGTATTTCTCCTTGGGGTGCTCCGGTCTTGTTCGTGAAGAAAAAGGATGGTAGTATGCGGATGTGCATCGACTACCGAGAGCTGAACAAGTTGACGGTGAAGAATCGGTATCCGTTACCAAGGATTGATGACTTGTTTGATCAGCTCCAGGGTGCCAGTTGGTTCTCGAGGATAGATCTTCGATCTGGCTACCATCAATTGAAGGTGAAGGAGCAAGACTTTCCTAAGACAGCTTTTCATATGTGTTATGGACACTGCAAGTTTCTCGTTATGTCTTTTGGGTTAACTAACACGCCAGCTACCTTTATAGACTTGATGAATCGAGTATGTCGGCCAGTGCTAGATAAATTAGTAATAGTGTTTATTGATGATATCCTGATTTATTCTAAGAGCGAGAAAGAACATGCCGGCCACATATGCGAGGTATTGGAGACACTTAGGAGAGAGAAGTTGTATGCTAAATTCTCTAAGTGTGCATTTTGGTTATGCGAGGTTCAATTTTTAGGTCATGTTGTTAATGCTGAAGGAATTATGGTAGACCCAGCAAAGGTAGAGGCGGTGATGCAATGGAAGTCTCCAAAGACGCCATCCGAGATTCGTAGTTTCTTGGGGTTGGTGGGCTACTACCGGAGATTTATTCAAGACTTTTCTAAGATAGCCTCACCATTGACCAAATTGACTCGCAAGGATGTGAAGTTCGAGTGGGGTCGAGAAAAGGAGCGTGCTTTTGAGGAGTTGAAGATGAGATTAACTCAAGCTCTTGTCTTGACATTACCCGAGGGGAGTGAAGACTTAGTGGTGTATTCGGATGCTTCTTATTCTGGGCTAGGTTGCGTGTTAATGCAACGTGGAAGGGTGATAGCCTACGCGTCCCGACAGTTGAAAACCCACGAAGTCAACTACCCTACATATGATTTAGAGCTAGCGGCTGTGGTTTTCTCATTGAAGATTTGGAGGCACTACTTATACGGCACGAAGTGCACCATCTTCACCGACCACAAGAGCTTAAAGTATTTCTTTAAGCATAAGGATCTCAGCATGAGACAGAGAAGGTGCTTAAAGCACATCAAAGATTATGACTGTGAGATCCACTACCACCAAGCCAGGGCCAACGTGGTGGCCGATGCCCTGAGCCGAAAGGAGAGACCCGAGCCGATTCGGGTGAAGGCGTATCAGCTAGTGATGACCTCAGACGTGATGACTCAAGCGAGAGAATATCAGAACGAGGCATTGAAAGAAGATCGCCTCAACTCCGAACGAATGAGAGGTTTAACCGTGGAACTGGGAGAAAACACCCACGGGGTTAAAACCCGCTTTGGACGAATATGGATCCCTTATTATGAAGATCTACGAGGAAGAATCATGGATGAAGCTTATAGGACTCGATACTCCATTCATCCTGGTGCCACTAAGATGTATCAAGACATGAAGAAGAACTACTGGTGGCCAGGGATGTAACGTGACGTGGTGGAGTATGTGAGTAAGTGCCTTACTTACTTGCAAGTGAAGGCAGAGCATCAAAAACCTTACAGGAAATTCCAACCGTTGGATATACTCGAGTAGAAGTGGGAGCACATCACCATGGACTTCATTATGAAGTTACCCTGCACGACAAGGGGGTACGATGCCATCTGGGTGATTGTTGATCTTCTAACCAATAGTGCTCACTTCCTACCAATCCGCGAAACGTATTCCTCTGAGAGACTCGTGGATCTATTTATCAAGGAGATTGTGGCTCGTCATGTTGTACCAGTGTCTATTGTATCTGATCGTGACACTTGGTTTACATCCAAATTTTGAAAGAGATTCCATGATGCGATGGGGACGAGAATACATATTATCATGACTTATCATCCTCAGACAGATGGTCAGTCTGAGAGGACGATCCAGACACTCGAGGATATTCTTTGAGCATGTGTAATCGATTTTGGAGGAAGTTGGGATGATCACTTATCGTTAGCATAATTCTCGTATAATAATAGTTATCATGCTAGTATTGGCATGCCACCATACGAGATGCTATACCGTAGAAGGTGTAGGACGCCCGTATGTTGGGGAGACATTGGGCAGAAAGAGCTGGGAGGTGTCGAGGTGATCGAGGCTACGACTGAGAAGTTGGAAAAGATCAAAGCCTTTATAAATGCAGCGAAGGATAGACAAAAGTCGTATGCTGACAAGAGGCGAAAACCGATAGAATTCAAGGTTGGTGACCGAGTTATGATGAAGTTCTCACCTTGGAAAGGAATCATCCGATTCAGGAAACGAGGTAAGCTAAGCCCGAGATACACAGGACCTTTCCGAATCATCGCACGAGTAGGAGAGGTGGCCTATCGACTTGAATTGCCAGATGAGTTAAGTGGGATTCATCCCACCTTCTATGTATCTTATCTGAGGAAGTGCTTAGCTGATGAAGACATAGTTGTACCACTGGAAGATATTGAGGTTGATGAATGACTCAATTATGTGGAGCAACCAGTGGCGATCATTGATCGTAAAGAGAAAAGGTTAAGGAATAAAGTGCTTCCTCTTGTGCGTGTACAGTGGAAGCATAGGAAGGGATCCGAGTCTATGTGGGAGACTGAAGAAGAGATGAGGCGGCATTACCCTCATCTGTTTGAGAAATAACAGGTTTCAGGGATAAAACCTATATAAGGGGAGTGGACTTTAACACCCGGATGTTTTAAAAGTTGTGGAAAGAAGAATAAAAAGGGGAAAATGTAATAAGACCCAAATTGAGGGGTTAAAGATGTAAAAGTGCAGAATAATATAATAATTTTGTACAAAATGTGGCATGGCCACCCACTCTACCTGCATACCAACTTCTGAGTTTTAGATAGAATAGCAGAGTGCTCTCGGATTCTTGAAGAGGAATAAGAAGAAAACCGAATTCAAGGTAAGAATTAGTGCTTTTTAAGTTGCTCTTGGCTAGAATTGGTCTCGGATATATGTACTTATATGCATATGCGTTCGGGTTTGTATGTTTTAGACATGTCTAGTTGTTCGAATTCTTTGAAGAGTTCAAGATTTAGAGTTTGGAGTTTGGAAGCAACAAAGGTGAGTTCTAGACCCCGGTTTTCTCTTATTTTAAAAGTTTTATGGGGCTGAAAATGTATGCAAAACCTTTTTACAACTATTATGCATATACCGTACGTATGTACGCTTGTATGATGATGTTCTATAGTTGTAGATGTTTGTTTAAGGATTATAGTGGGTGGAACAAGTTTAGGATAGGATATTATGATGTTTGGGATTGTAAATAATTTAGAAATATGTTCAACAGGTTGACCATGCGTCCAAATAGGGCTCATGCGCCCAGAATAGCCTTAGAAATGTTCTAAGTAGGGCCATGCGCCTAAACAGTACCCCCAACCGCCCAAACAGTGTCCCAACCGTCTAGAAAATACCTTAGAAAATCAAAGTGAAAGCCCATGCGTCTGAACAGTAACCCATGTGTCTAGGATTCAGGCTCAGACGCCTAACTATGGTCCAAACATCCGGATAGTGCCCAAGCGTCTAGGATGGCCCAAACGCTAAATGTCCAAATAGTGCCCATGCGCCTGCATAGTGCTCATGCGTCTAGAACACTTAGAATAATTTCTGAAAATTTGAGTAAAACAGAATCATTAGAGTTTGACCCAAGTTTGACTTAGGGTTTTTAATTGCTATTGTAATTGCATTATTATGAGTTGTGCCTATGGTCATAGTAATTATTATTGTGTGACTTATGTGATATGCATATGACCATAAATGCAATTAATATTCTTAATATAGTGAAAGAGAAATAGTAAAGAGAAGTGGAACTTAATTAAAGAGTTAACAAGTCTTGCAAGCAT
Organism: Flaveria linearis; assembly: GCA_024085815.1. Lineage (NCBI taxonomy): Eukaryota > Viridiplantae > Streptophyta > Magnoliopsida > Asterales > Asteraceae > Flaveria > Flaveria linearis. The sequence goes on along the minus strand of CM044007.1, from coordinate 329,341 downwards.
ATAGGAGGTGCACGACCATGTTGTCGTTAGCTCAACTGTGTTGCGGGTTAGCTACCACTTATGCTCACGGGGTCAATCAATTGAGATTGGCGGACCTTTGTAGCATGCCCTAGGTGACTGGGCCGGCCATGTATACAGTAATTCACAACATAGACTGGAGGGGCCCAGCACCAGTTTCCCCGCGCACATAGTTTAGGGTATTGCTCATTGGTACACATAGACAGTGAAAGATAAAGTTAAAAGAGTACGAAATAAACAAGGCATACAGTAAAGAAAGAAAACATTACTTGTTGTGTAGTTAATGCGTGCTCACGTACAAGAGTAAGAGATGTATTTTTACAAAAAAAGTATTTTCATATATGTACATTACACAAGGTATTTTAATACATTTAGAAAATAGAACTCACTCAGCAACGCTGACTTTTATACATTTTCAGTTGGTAGGTAATTGTTGCTGAGGATGGCAAGAGGGTGAAGCTACTCGGCAGGGAAAAGACTGACATCCATTCCTAGGATATGATATTGTTGTTGTGTAATGCAAATAAACAATCTTTTTGTAATTTAAACGTTATTGTATTGCTTAACAACAGTATCCTTTAATAATAAAGAATTGCTTTTGCTAATGAAATTTCCGCTGTGTACTTTTTGAACTGAATATTAATACATTTTATGTGCAATTAATGATCAACTGTGAGGTGACTGGGAATGGGGCCTTACATTTAGCAATTAGAATTACATGAGCTAATTACCCATCAACCCTAATTGTGTAGCAAGGTTCATTACAACTTTGATATCAAATGAATATCAAAGACTCGTTATATAGTTGTATATAACATTGTTCGATGAGCCAAGTTGGATAGCATACTGTATTGAATGTAGGTGATACAAAAACTAAAAGTTGTAATGAACCTTGCTATACCTTGCTATCAAATGAATATCAAAGAGTCATTTTATGTTGTATATCAGCACCGATAGCTAAACTTTTACGACAAAAACAGTTGAGGGTGGTAGTATATTATATATACTAACATTTCAAAGTGATGTTAGCAGTGAAGTACAACCACACATGGTACAACTTACAAGCATATTCGGCTCTCTTTCTACTTTTCCTGTGTATATATGGTAGAAAGTAACATTGAACCGAATGTGCTAGATGATGGTGATAGCAGCAGATGCAGATGACCATGACACCAGAATGTGAGGAGAAGGAGACGGATACAAAGACGACTTGGGTTGTTAACAGATCGGCAACGTTATATGCGGTGATGGCGGATACAACAGCAAGCTTGCTTTTCATTTGTTCTTCTCCACAACATCTTTTGAGCGTTTTCTTCTTCACCCCCTTTATTCATTTCGGTTTGGTCTGTGTAGCCTGATGACATATTCCATTGGTTATTTTAGCATCCGTTACATATTTAGTGGTCATTTTTTTGCTCTAAAGCAGGTATCAGGCTGATTGATGAGCAATTTGTGTGTGTGTTAGGCTTTTGCCATGTCTAATTGTATATGTTTTTGAAGAATGTAATTCTATGATTAATTTGTTTGATTAGTTGAATACTTGCATCTGAGATTCTTTAACATGATCGTTCCATATGTATACCATCTTTAACGATCCATTGTTGTAGGTTTATTTTTGGTAATGATGCATCATGGGTTTGGTTTGATATAGTTTTGGTGATCCTTTCTGCACATGTCTCCTTGTATTGTATATGGCGATGTTAAAAGATCTAGTTTATATATATGCGTTAGGTTTTTGGAGGTTTTTGGCGCATATAATTGGGACATGACGATGATTTTATTTTCAATGAAGTTTTGGTTTGGTTAAGCAAGTGTTTACTATTTTTGATTTCTTTATTTCTCGCACTTGACTTTTTTATGCATTTTGATGTTTAAAAATGGTTTAATTGTTGGGTTAATCTTGATTGGGTCAAGTCGGGTCATGTTACGGGTCACGGGTCCAGTATTTGAGTCATGTTTTGTTTAGAGTATGAAACAAGTTTTTAGTTTGAATTAGTCTTATTAGTTAGCAAGTAGTGGGCATGTATTAGGGATAGTGGAGTAGTGCCACTTATTTAGGAGTGCATGTTTATTTTCTATATAATGTAACTTTTGAAGTATTAATGAAATACAAGAGTTCAGTATGATCTTGGGCCTGAAACTAACATTAACATGAACATAGTTAATGGTTTAATTGTTGCCATGTAAGTACATAAAGATCTCCCCTACAAACCTACAACCTGATCTATTATATTACTTGATTTTGCTTGATTTTTGAATATCTTTGTTCATCATTGTAGAAGTTTCCACCTCCAAGAACGTCACGCATGATCACACTAAGTGTCACTTTGTCGCTATTGGTATCTCGGTAAAAAGGTTGAAGATATTGTCACATCTTTCAATCACCATTCCTGTATAGCTACCTTTTTCTGGTTCATATGGATTTTTTAATGGAGTTTTTCTATTTTGTATCTATCTTGCAGATCCATCATGTTAACCACACTAACTACACGCTCATTGATATTTATGAAAATGAATTTGCATGTTCCTTCGACTCTTGCTAAATTACTTTTTTAAAAATGTAGTAGATTTTTGATAACTAATGAATTAGCTCTAGTGAGTTTGCAAACTAAAATGGTGCCACCAAGGAAAACCTCAACCTGCCAACTAATGATGCTTTCCTCACACAGGTACATTGCATTCTTCTCATTAGTTGTCATCATGAATTCTAAATATGTACGTGCTATATTTGAAAATTTTGCTAATTGTGCCAATAGTTTTTGTACATATAACACAAACACATACATCTGATATATTTGAGGTCAGTTTTTTGTTTTTTTCAGACTTTATACATTAAATTTTAGGGATTCTATCATGCAACTTTTAGGTTTGAATTGTAACAGATGACAAATTAATATGGAAATTAATGCTACAACTAACAATCTGCCTGTGGATATCATAAATTAAAGGTACCCATAGGTTTTTGATTATCAATTTCAAACTCCAGATACCAAGTTTGTATGGATTTCAAGTTTTTTATACTCATTCTATAGATTGAGAGAATTACGCACATGTGAAATAGGTAGACTAAAGCGAGGATAAGCCAGAACTTATTTAGGGAACTTTAAAGCGCTTCTAGTGTCGAACCATAGTAAAAATTGTTGAACAATAACATAAATTCATTGAGGTCTATACTTCACTTTTATGGTTAAACAAGTGTTACATCAATCTCTATTTACAAGTTTGTTTTATTAATAGATTGAATATTGTTGTGTTTGTTATCCATGACATGCATGAATGCTACATGTTCAAAGACAGGAAAATAGATGCTTATAGACAAAAGAAATCAAATTTACAGAGGGTTAGGATGCATGAAACATCAAAAGAAATACATGTTGGATTTTAGGTTAATTCAATATTTAATTCTTTAAGATAACCACATTTGGTTGAGGAAACATATGTGCATTGTTTTGATGCAAATACAGTGACGTCGGTGATCTATGGTCGACAGCAGTCGCACCCTAGCACGTCAACATCCGGATCAGCAGTAGCAAAATAGAAATAGATGCTATGAAGTCAGATGGCAACAATGACAACAGTTTTGATGTTCCCAAGCTGTTGCTGAGGTTCGTTGGTGTTGTGGGCCAACAAAGAACTGATTGCTCCCAGTTTCTTCTATCTTTCTGTTTCTCTATCTCAAAATCAAGTTTACCCTAATAATACCCCTAATTATATTTTTTTCCCTTTACTTCTATTGTTTTCGGTCCTTTGTTTTATCCTTGCTCAAGTTTCTGTCCATTAACGTTGTGGGCAAGGTCAAATTGAGGCAAGTTATAGTCGGCAAGCGTGTTTTCTAGCATTGGGTCGGAGTAGTCAACAAGCTACCACCATTCAAGAAACCGAGCACGTCAGCAAATGAGTATCACTTTACTTCCATTGACTATCTATAAGCTCGAAAGAAGACTGATTTGTAGCCAAGGTGCAAGGTATAACATGGATTGGATTGGTTTTACAAATATCCCCAAGTATCTTTTTTTAATATGTAATTGAGCTCAATAAACATTAAAAATATGGCAACTTTTAAGTCAAGTTTCAATTTGTTTTTATGCTCTCTGTGATTATCTCACCCTTTCATGTTATATTAATTTTTAGTTTTTAAATCTTTGGTTTTTGGATTGAATGTGGATCATATTCTCGATGCTGTTGATTTCTCAATTAGTAATGTTATAATTGGAATCAAAGCAAGAACAATTCAATAACAATCAAACTCGATGATCAAGCAATCAACATATACAAACATAAGAAACAAAGATGAAAACTCCTTTTATGATCAATCTGCTAATCACACCTTATTCCCCCCTTTTCTAACTACTTATAACAACCATTAACACTAATAACAAGAAAGTTACAATACAACCCCCTGAACTTTGGCTAATAATCAATTAACCCACTAAAACTTTACTTAACCAAACAATGAGTTATACTTGACACCTACAATCTCCACCTTCAAGATAGACTCATTGAACTCAACCAATACCCAATGACTCAACACACCGTTTGAACTTTGTATCTTGTAGAGACTTGGTGAACATATCAGCTGAATTAACCTGTGTATCAACCTCCTCTATACTAACCTCCTTCGATCTAACAACATCTCTGATAAAATGAAACTGCATATCAATATGCTTAGTCCTTTCATAAAACCTGCTATCTCTAGACAACAACACAACACCTTGGTTGTCACAGAAAACACAGGTTCCATTTAGATTAACACCAAGTTCTGTCACAAATCTCCTAAGCCATAATGCTTCCTTAACTACTTCTGCAAGTACCATATATTCTGCCTCAGTGGTGAACAAAGCCACCACAGGCTGCAACTGAGCTTTCCAACTCACAAGGTTGCCCAACTCTTAGAAGGCATAACCAGTTGTTGATCTTCCCCTGTCTGTATCCTTAGCATAATCAGAATCAACAAATCCAGTGATTAACTACTTCTTACTTGTAGAGAACCCAAAACTAACCCAAAATCCTTAGTGCCACTCAAGTACCTTAACAGCCACTTAGCAGCCTCCTAATGGTTCTTACCCGGATTAGCAATAAACCTGCTAATCACACTAACAACATAGCTGATATCAGGACGTGAACACACCATCAAATACATCATGCTCGCCACAATGTTAACATATGGAACCCTACTCATGTATGCTACTTCTTCATCTATAGATGGAAAATCCTTATTTGAAAGTTTAAAATAAGCTGCAATAGGAGTTTTAACTGGTTTGCAGTGACTCATTCCATAACTGTCCAACACCATCAACAAGTAACTTGTTTAAGACAGTTTTAGCTGCTTAATATCCCTTCTCCTCTTAATTTCCATTCCTAAGATCTTTTTAGCCTTTCCCAATATTTTCATATCGAACTCAGACATTAGCAGTTGTTTAGTTTCTTCAATAATTGTCTTGTCTTTGCATGCCATAAGCATGTCATCCACATATAGAAGCAAATACACTAAATATCTACTTGAGTATTCTATATGATAAACACAACTATCATAATTGCTCCTCATAAACTCATGAGACACCATGTACTCATTAAATCTTGTGTACCATTGTCTAGGGGATTGTTTGAGACCATATAAGGACTTCTTTAAGTGGCAGACTTTATCTTCCTGTCCTAAAATCTCAAACCTCTTAGGTCGTTCCATGTAGATATCCTCATCTATGTAACCATGAAGGAAGGCAGTTTTAATATCCAACTGCTCTAACTCTAGGTCATATGTAGCTGTCAGAGATAAAATCAATCTGATAGAAGTACGCTTGACAATTGGTGAGAAAATCTCACTTTAGTCTATACCAGACTTTTGTTTAAACCCCTTAGCTACCAACCTTGCCTTGAACCTAGGAGGATCAGTACTAGATAATCCATCTTTGAGCTTATACAACCATTTACATAAGACTGCCTTCTTATCTGCTGGTAGGTCTGACAACTCCCATGTACCATTCTTATGTAGTGACTCAATCTCCTCCTTCATGGTTGCCATCCATTTGTCCTTAGATGACCTTATAGCCTTATTATATGACAATGGTTCTAATACCCTTTCCTGTTCAGTAGCCAGAAATACAGTAGCAGATAAGTCACATTCACCATCAGCAACATATCTTTGAGGTGGTTTTATGTTCCTCCTAGGTCCGTCTCTAGCTAAGCTATGAGGCACAGGACTAGGAGCACCTGTATGTGCACCTCCTTCGACATTGCCATCAAAGGTGCCACCTGAGCCTGCACCCTCAGATATATCAGGCAGATGGACTTTGAGAGGCTCATCAATCTCCGCCTCAATTTGCTCATTCTGTATGCGATGATTGTCATTCATTCTGTCTCTCAAATTACCCAGTACATCCTTGTACATGACATCTTCGCCGCATTCAACATTTCTACAGATCATGACTCTAGGACCTTTACCTTCTAACTCCATAGCTTATACCCTTTAACCCCCTCAGGATACCCAATAAACACACACTTTATTGACCTAGCTTCTAGCTTGCCCTGGCTTGGGTGGGCATACACTACAGACCTAAACACCCTCAGATGACTTAAGTCAGGCCTTTCCCCTGACCACACCTCTATGGGGTTCTAATGTTAAGGGCAATAGAAGGAGATCTATTAATCAGATAAACTATAGTGGCAACTGCCCCAAACCAAAATGTTTATGGTAAACCTAAACTTAATAGCATACACCTTACTCTTTCAAGAATGGTCCTATTCATTCTTTCAACTAAGCCATTCGGTTGAGGGGTACCTAGTATTGTAAGGTGTCTAGCTATCCTATTGAGTTTGCAATAAGAATTGTACTCATTATTGCAAAATTCTAAGCCATTGTCTGTTCTCAACTTTCTAATGGTCCTCCCAGTTTGTTTTTCAACTAATGATCTCCATTCCTTGAATTTCATGAATGTGTCACTTTTGGTTTTAATAACATACACCCACACCCTCCTAGAGTGATCATCAATTAGAGATAGGAAGTACCTGGCCTTGCCTAGTGACTCTACCTTAGCATGTCCCTATAGGTCTTCATGAGCATAGTCTAATATGCCATTTGAATGATAGGTGCTCCTACTGAACTTGACCCTCTTTTGCTTTCCCATGACACACTCTTCACAGAACCCGAAATCATAGCATTTGAGATCCAGCAATGACCGCTTGTTCAACTCCATCATTCCCTAATGACTTACATGAGCTGGTCTCCTATGCCATAGTAGAGCCTGTCTTGACCCTTGATCTATGGTAGCAGATACTAGTCCTTGAGTCACACTTCCATCTAGAAGGTAGGTATTGTTCTCCCTTCTTTTTCCAGACATAACTATCAATGATCCTTTGATGATCTTGGCCTTTCCTCCTTTTAGACTGACATGGTATCCCTCCTTTTCAAATATCCCAAGGGACAACAAGCTCCTTTTCAATGAGGAATGTACCTTACATTATGCAACTGCACTTCTGATCCACCATCCAATTTGAATGCCACTGAGCCCACCCCATTAATTTGGCAGGGCCTATCATCACCCAGCTTAACACTCCCCATATCCCCAATTTTGACACTGATAAAGTATTCCTTCATGGGTGTCATGTGTAATGAACACCCTGAATCAAGTATCCACTATTGATCCTATCCTTCTTATGACACTACTAACACATCTGCACTTTTATAACCCTCTGAGGAGTCATCTTGTAAGGCCCCTTTCCCGGGAAACCTCACAGTTGGTTAACCATAGCATAAAATCACTTTATAAACAAAACGTTGCAGCAGAATTAAATAAACATTCACTTAAAACTTGGAAATAAAATTGTACTCATAAGTCTTTAAATATAATAAAACATAGTGCATGGTCTTAAATTACAATAAAGATTTCATAGACAGGAATGCCATCCATTGCTCGCCAAGTAGCTCCCTAGTGCCATCCTCAGCATCAACATTTACCTGCCCACTATTATGTATAAAAGTCAGCTTTGCTGAGTGAGTTCTAGTTTTAGATAAATAAGAAAATATAAGCTTTATCATCCATATAATGACCACACATACATCATACTACATAACATTTCTTGCATCATATTATGCATGTTCATTATCTGTCATTCTTTCATTATCTTTCAGTTCATCATAAGCGAGATTGCACAAAGCAAGAGCTCCATGTTGATCGACAAGGAATGTCGATCCCCGTCGGTACATATCATCATGGTATCTAACCCCCGATAGTTGATCCACACTGCAAGGCACATAGCCCGTTCATGAATATGGATCCATCATCATGCGTCAGACTCATATAAGTGAAGTCTATCATACTGCTTGCAAGACTTTTCAACATCAAACGGCCTGGGACAGCATTCGTTAAGTTCCACTTCTCATTAATATTATTTTCCACTTAATGTATAGTACATAAATTATTAAGTACACAACATACCAAGTACTAGTTATCATAACACATAACCGACCCTCCGCGGGACAGCAGGGGTTCGGGGGCGGCAACCCCTGACAGCGGGGTCCTAGGGGCAGCAGCCCCTAGTGGGGTCCAAGGGGCAAAGCCCCTGGCTGGGGGCGGGCTGCATAATAGCCCCAAAAACATGGAAAAACTTTTAAATAATAGCCCCAAAAACATTGATAAAATAAGTCATAATCTTTTGTACAACAGTGCCTTTATGGAGCGTAATCATATCATGCTTTTATCAGGTTTGTGTCATTAGGGCATGGCCGTGGCTATCATGATTGATGCTCTAGTAGCATGCAACCATGCATGCGCGATAAGCAACAATGGGTCGAGAAGAACTTGATTGCACAAGTTTTAACCCCAGAAGTTTAGCTTAAAATGAGGTTGTTTGTGACTAAAAAAACATTAGCTTGAAACATTAGTGAAACTTAAACATGCCTCCTAAACATGCATATTAGGTTGTGTATGAAGAGGAAGAGTGAGAAGACAACACTCATTAAAAATGAAAACCAAACTTGTATAATCCAAAGCCATAAAAAATAATAGATTCAAAATAACTTAAAATTCTTGAATACATAGTGATTCAAAACAAGCTATTATTTGGAAAGAAGCTTGTACAGTTTGAGACCCAAAACTCACTAATACCAAGCACAATATGAAGCAACTTTCATAATCCTCTTAAGTTTCTATATAATTAGCAACATGTAAAGAATAAATCAGATTTAATATTAAATGAAAAGTTCTATAAATTTTGATCCACAGTTTCACAATATCGACCGGCCAATATGATTGAAATCGTAATACGAATGAAAGTATACGATACTCGCAACAAGTGTTTGTGTTAATGTATTCAAGCCAACAACAAAGAAATCATCTATGCTCTTTCTTTCTAAGGTAAAGAAACAATCCAAACCAAGTATTTGGATTAATCAAGAAACAAAAAACTATAACTATAACAGACAAAAAGAATTAATTTTTAGGATCTTGTGAAAACCAGAAAGACATGCTCTTCTTTGACGCGCGAGAAAGGGTTAAAATATGTTGAAACATAAAAAAGTTTACTTTAGTGTTATTCTATATAGCCCGATGAATATAATAAATGAAAAAAATTAGGGTGCAAACGTTTAAGGGGGATACCCCCGGTAGTTACACAACCTAACCTGTAAGAAAGTTCGGAATGTCACTCTAAAGAAAAGCTCAAAACCATATGACAATAAAAATCGGACCCTAATACTATAAAAATTATGTATATATGTTAAAAATGACTAGGTTTCTTGCTTAGCTCCGGTCGTAGCTTTCATTTTAAATGTTAAAATTTATATTATTAGTATTATATTGTTATAATTATCTCAGTTTTTTACTACTTTTTTCTCTTATAACCTCTTAAACATAATGCCTTATAAAATTTCAAATATGCCGTTGATACGAGCTTATTTTTATTTACAGGTCGACCCAAGTTTCTTTAAAAGTTTCTTTAAAAACGAAGCACGCCTATATATAATATATTATTATATTTATATATATTTAAACGATCTCTTGCGACACTAAAACTCGTCTAAAACTTTAAATTTAAAATAATCATTTCACTCATTACTTACTCGTTTAACAATATACAAAAATAAAGTTCATATTTCTTTAATTTTAACTATTACATCTGACCCTGTAACTCGAGATGTTACAGAATGGTAAGTCTGTGAATCTATCTTCTAAGCGGTCTCTGGCAGCAATTTTGGATGATCTTTATTTTACTCTTTTATATTTCTCAAGAAAGTTCTCTATATGTAGCATAAACGTTTGGCATTATTTGCCACACCCCAAATCACAGCGATTTCCCATGGGGTGCGAACGTCATGGTTTCATAGTACTGGTCGACCACTACATGGTTTTGTAAAACATACGTCTCAAATAAGTTTAAAATACATAATTGTTTCAGAGTTAAATTGCGGAAGCAATAGTAATAAATTAAATTGTTTTCAAAACATGGCAAATGCAAAAGTAAATGTCCCAAACAACACGAATGGCCCTAACATGGCAAATGCAAAAGTAAATCCCAAACAACACGAATGGCCCTAAACATGAGATGATCCATGGTAGCTTAACTTGGTGCATCTATCAAATAACTGAGAAAACATGCATGAAAAATATGTCAATATAATGTTGGTGAATTCACAGGTTTTAAGTAATAATAAACAGTGTAAAGGACCATAAGATTTTTTTATAATTTGATTGTTGTACACACAATGCTACAAATTATATAGCGCCACAAACGAAGCTAGACTGTAACTGTATTAAATTTCCTCTACCCATGCTTACCGTAAGTATAGGGGGGAACAGGCTAATAATGCACCTGTTTAGACATCCAGTCAAGGTTAGGGTAATTAACCTGGGTGGGGGTAGTCAAACCCAATAGTACTATCCATGATTATTTTACTTAGGGAAAGAAATTAACGGTCTGGTAAATGGGACTTCATATGGTAACTAAACCACTTATATAACATGTGAAATTATTGACAAGTAATTGTGTCCATGAAAATAGTAATTTGCATGTAATCTCCCCCAAAATAAAAGCAAGTAAAAATGGGGCCGTGAAATTCACCTCAAATGCATGCGTGAATACTAGCAATAGTCCGTAAGTATGATTGGTCTAGGAACAGAGTGACGGGTTTCGGGGAGGAAACCACTTTAAGGGGGGTGGACTTGTAACACCCGGAAATTTGTCGGTTAAAAGAAAAGAAAAGAAATGAGAAAAGAAAAACAAAAGTGTTTAGAAAGAAAAGAAAAGAGGCCTACTATAAAGTCAACGTCAATAAAAATAACAAAACCAAAGACAAGAACAACGTCAACAACAACGACGATAACAACAACAACGATAGCAACAACAATAACGACAACAAAAATGACGACAACAAAAAAACGATAACAATAACAATAAAGACGACAACAATGACGATTACAACAGCACCAACAATAACGAGATCAATGACAACGACAACGTTAACAACAATAACAATAGGGAGACCAACAACGATGTAAAACACAATGACAACAACAACAGCAACAACAACGACATCAACAAGAACAATGATAACAACAACGACTGCGCAACAACAACAACGACGATGACGACAACAAGGACAACCGCAATGACAACAACAATAACAACAACCATAACAGCGACAAAGATGATGATAACAACAACAATAATAACACCAAAATCAACAACAAAACAACAATAATGACAAAAGCATCGTCAACAACAACAACGACGATGACGACAACAAGGACAAGCACAACGACAACAACAACAACAACAACAACAACAAGAAAATCAACAACAACCATAACAACAACGACAACAACAATGACCACGACGACAACAACGATAACAATAACAATAATGGCAACAACGAGATAAATGACAACGATTGTGATAAAAACAACAACGACGATGACGACAACAAGGACAACTATAACGACGAAGACAACAATAACAAAATCAACAAGAACCACAACCATATAACAACCACAATAACGACGAAAACAACAACAACGATGGTGATGACGACAACAACGACTACGACAACAACGAGAATGACGATGACAACGACAACAAGACAAGACCAACGACAAGAGCAACGACAATAACAACAAGAACAACAATGACAACAATAAAAACAAGAACAAAGACAACAAAAACAACAACAACAAGAACAACAACAATAAAAACAACAACAATGACAACAACAACAACATCGATAACGACCACAACAACATAGACAACAACAAGCACGACAACAACAACAACGACGACCACAACAACCACGATGATAACAAAAAAACTACGACTATAACAACAACAATGATGACAACAAGAACATCAACGTCGACGACAACAATGATGACGACAGGAACTACAACAACAACAACGAAAACAACAACGACGACAACATAAAAAAAACAACAACAACAACAAAAACAACAACAACAACAAAAAGAAGAACGACAACGACAAGTACAATGACTTGAACAACGAAAAGAATAACAAGAAACGATAACAACAACAACAATAACTACAACAACACCAACACCGAAAACAAAGATAGCATCAACGACAAGAACGACGATAACAAGATTGACGACAACAAGCACTACGACGACAAAAAAGACGACAATAAGAACAAAGATGACGACAATAAGAACTATGGTAACAACAGTGATGAAAACAACGAATACCACAACAATAACGACGACAACAATAAAAACAATGACTACATTAACAACAACTACTATAAGGTCAACAAGAATGAGGACAACCGCAACGAGGACAAAAATAACGTTGATAACAACGACGATGACGACAACAACGATAAAAATAACAATAACGACAACAACAACGACGATGACGACAACAATGATAACTATAACAATAACGACAACAAAGACGACGAGGACAACAACAATGATGACATAACGACAACGATAACAACAACGACAACAAGAACAACGATGACCACAACACCAACAAGATCCACAATGACAACAATGAAAACAACAACAACAACTACAACAAGAAGGACGACGAAAAGAAGGACGACAACAAGAGCGACGACAACAAGAATGACGGCAACAAAAACGACGTCAATAAGAACAAAGATGTCGCCAATAAGAACGAAGATGTTGCCAATAAGAACGAAGGTAACAATAACGGCGAAAACAATGACTACGATGAAAATAATGACGACAACAACGACAACAATAACAACAATGACTGCAAGAACAACAACAAAAACTATTGTCAACAACGATGAGGACAAACATAACAACGACAACAACAACAACGACAACAATGAGGACGATGAAAACAATGATAAAAATAACAATAACGACAACAACAATGACGATGAAGACAACAACGATAACTATAACATTATTGACATGTAACACCCGGAAATTTTTCGGTTAAAAAAAAGAAAAGAAATGAGAAAAGAAAAACAAGTGTTTAGAAAGAAAAGAAAAGAGGCCTAAGTAGAGGGGTTAAAGTGTAAAAAGGACAAAAATAATATTATTATTTTGTTTAAAGTGGGCATGGCCGCCCACTTCTCTGCTACACCAACTGCTCGACAGTTTTAGAGAGAGAAAACATAAGATTTTCAGCTTTAAAGAGAGAGAGTAGCTGAATTTGGCCTTGGTAAGTAAATTTTAGCAAAATTAACTCAGTTTTAGTGGTGTTTTCGACTAAGAAACCGATTTCTACATGTTCTTATGTGTGTACATGTGTTCGGGTATGTGTTTTTGACATGTATAGGTGTTAGAAATTTTTGGAGAGTTCAAGTTCAAAGAAGTTGAGCTTGGAAGCAGAAAAGGTGAGTATCTAGACCCTGATTTTTATATGTTTTAAAAGTTTTGGGGCTGAAAATATATGTAAAAGATTTTTAAAACTGATGCATGTATAACCGTATGTATTTATGCTTGTATGTTGGTGTTTCATGGTTGTGCATGCTATGTTGAGGCTTAGAATGGTAGTAAGAAGCTTAGAACAGGTTGAATTGATATTTGGGACTGAAAAATATGTTAGAAACATGTAAGTAGGTGGTCATGCTCCCAAACAGGCCCCATGCGCCTAATATTGCCTTAGAAAATTTTAAGTGAGGTCATGCGCCAAAACAATAATCCATGCGCCTAGAAAATGCCTTAGAAATACTAAGTGCATGCTGATATGCCTGAACAGTAGTTCATGCGCCTAAGTTTTGCTGAAATGCCTAAGTATAAGGGTGAAGCGCCCGAATAGTGTTCATGCGCCCAAATTTTACTCAGGCGCCTAAGTGTAGGCTCACTCATGAGCCCAAAAGTGAGAAACGGTTAAGTATAGGGCCATGTGCCCAAATAGTGGTGAAACGCCTGAACATGCCTCATGCGCTTGCAGAGTGTTAAAACGCCTAACACTTAGAAATTTTTTTTGAATTTTTGAGAAATCAGATTTTTAGGGTTTTGACCCTAGTTTGACCTAAGGCTTATATGTGCCTATTATATGCATGATTATGCTTTGCTCTTATGTTCCTTATGTATATTTGATGTATGACTTTACGTGGTGTTTATGATTATGAACGTAAGGTATTATCACTAAAGAAATAGATAAGATTAATGATAATGAAAGTGGAACATAAAGAACGAAAGAAAGAAAAGGTTTGCAAACAGAATGAAAGGAGGAACGCAACTCAGGAGAGTTGTCAGCTCAACTGTGTGTATTATAGTGTGCAATTTTGGCTAACCCATGAGGGTTCATACACAGGGGGATCAGTCTTGGTGGATCCATAGTACGAAACAGGATCCTTGTCACTCGACCCCAGAAATGATGAGGCTTTGTGCGCGGAATGGTGGCTTCGGGCCACAGGATTTGTGCCAAGAAATGATGAGGCTTTATGCGTGGAATGGTGGCTTCGGGCCACGGGCTTTGTGCCAGATAGTAATGAGGCTTTGTGCCCGGAATGGTGGCTTCGGGCCACGATGGGGGGGGGGGGGAAGCTTGACAGGATCCAGAATCAGTACGAAACGAATGAAATGATAAAGTACGAAACAAACGAAGTGATAAAGTACGAAACGAATGAAATGATAAAGTACGAAACGAACGAAACGATCAAGTACGAAAAGAACGAAATGATAAAGTACGAAATGAACGAAATGATCAAGTTCGAAACGAACCAATACGTGCGATAACGAATGAAGAATAAGGTTACACCTTGTTGTATGTACGATGAATGATCACGTATGAAAGTAAATAAAGTATTTATATGAAAAGGGTATTTTCATATATGAATCGTATTAAGTATTTTAACACTGTAAAAACTAGAACTCACTCAGCAACATTGACTTTTATGCATTTCCAGTTGGCAGGTAATATTGTTGAGGATGGCACATGGAGAGGCTGCTCGGCAAGACAAGATTGGCATCCATTCACGCATAATATTATTGTTGTTTTGTAATGCAATTAACGGATGTTTTCTTTTGTAACTTAAACAATGTTGTATTACATGACAATAGTAATTATTAATGAAATGAATGGCTTTTGTTAATGAAATTTCGCAGCAATGTTTATGAAATGTATACTAATATATATGTTTAGTGCTATAAATGACCAACTATGAGGTCTACGGGAATAGGGCCTTACATGACAACAACAACAACGACGATGACAAAGACAACGATGACAACAACGACAATGACAACAACCACATCAACAATAACAACGACAACAACAACAATAACGAAAACAACAACAACAACGACAATAACAACAACAACAACGACAATGACAACAACAACAACAATGAAAAGAACAACAATCACCACAACAATAACAACCACAACGACAACCACAATGACGACGACCACAAAATCAAGAACAAGAACAACAATCACAAAAAAAACAACAAAACAACAACGACAACAACAATAACGACACAACAACAACCACAACAACAACGACAACAACAACAACGACAACAACAACAACAACAATAACCACAACAACAAAAACAACAACCGTTACAACAACAACAACAACGACAACAATGACAATAACAACAAAAACAACCACAACGACGACAACAACAACCACAACCACAACAACAATGACCATAACAACAACAACAAAAGCAACCACAACAACAAAAACAACGAAAACAACAACAAAGAAAACAACAACGAAAACAACAACAACATCACTAACAACAACAACAATAACAACGACAACAACTACAACAACAACAACAACGACAACCACAACCACAGAAACAACAACAATGACAAAAACAATAACAACGACAACAACAAAACAACAACAACGATGATAATGATAACAACGACAACAACTACAACGAAACGAACAACAAAAACAACAATGAGAACAATGACAACAACAACAATAACAACGACAACAACAACAACGAAAACGGAAATAGCGACAACCACAACAATAACGACAACAACAACGACCACAACAACAAGAACAAGAACGACAATAACGACAACAACAATGGAGACGACGGCTTCAAAAACAACATTGACGAAGACGAAAACAACAACCACAACAACAACAACAACGATGACAATAACAACAACAATGACGACAACAACAACAACTTCGATGAAAACAACAACAAAAACAACAACTATAAGAAAAACAACTACAACAACAGTAATAACAACAACCACAATAAGAAAATAACAACCATAACAACAACAAAAACAACAACAACACAACAACTACAACAACAACACAATAATAACAACCATAACAATAACAACCACAACAATAAGAACTATAACAACAGTAACAACAACAACCACAACAACAACAAGAAGAACAACAACAAGAAAACGACAACAATAACGACAACAACGCCAACAACAACGTCAACAACAACGACAATGACCACAACAACCCAACCACAACAACAACAACCACAACAACAATAACAAGAACCACAACAAGAACAACAACGATCACATCATAACAACCACAACGATAACCATAACAATGATGTTGACGATGACGACGACCATAACAATAAGAACTACACCAACAACCATAACAACAACAAAAACTACAACAACAACAACAACAACAACAACAACAACAGCAAACACAACAACAACCACAAAAACAACAACAACTACAACAACAAGAGCCACAACAACAAAAACAACAAAAACAGAACGACAACCACCAAAACAGTGACAACCATAACGACAACCATAACGACGACGATGATGATGACGACGACCATACACTAAGAACAACAACAACCATAATAACAATGACAACAACAACAACAACCATAACAACAATGACAACCACGACAACTATGACGATGATAACAACAACAACAACAATGACGACAACAAAAACAACATAAACAACAACGACAACAACAACAACCACAACCACAATAACAATGACAACCATAACAACAACAACCATAACAACAACAAAAATGACTAGAACAACAACCACCTTAACAATAACAACCACAACAATGACGATGACGAAAACAACAAGAACAACAAAAACGACAACAACAACGATAAGAACAATAACAACCAAAACAACGACAACCATAATAATAATGACTACAACGACAACAAGATCAATGACAACAACAACAACCATAAAGTAATGACTACAACGACAACAACATCAACGACAACAACAAAACGACGACGACAGCGATGATGAAGATAACAACAACAACAATAACAACAACCACAACGACAACAAAAACAACCATAACAACAACAACCACAACAAAACAACAACGACCATAACAACAACATCGACGAAAACAATAACAACAACAACAACGACCACAACAACAACTACAACAAACACAACAACCATAATAACAACAAAGAATACAACAACAACAAAAATAACACCACACACAACAACGAGACGAACAACAACGAAAACAACAACAACAACAACGAACACAACAAAAAACAACGACCACAAGAACGGCAACAACGACGACGCGACGACAACAACAATGACGATGACGACAACAACAACATCAATAACCACAACCTCAACAATAACAACAACCACAACGCCAACAACAAAAAACACAACAAAAACAACCACAACAACGACAACAATAACAACAATAACGACAACAATGACAACAATGACAATAACAGCAACAACAACGACAACAACACCAATATAACAACAACGACAATGACAACAACAACAACAACTACAACAACGACAATGACAATGAAAACGACAATGAAAACAACGACAACAACAACAACGACAATGATAACAGAGAGAGAACAATGACAAAAACAAGAAAAAAAAACAATAATAACGACAACAACAATGATAGCAACGACAACAACAACAACAACAACGACAACAACAACAACAACCAAGACAACAACAACAAGATGCAAACAACAATGGTAAGGACAACAACAACAACAGCTAGAACAACAACAACAACAACAACGACAACAACCACAACAACAACAATGATGACCACAACAACAACAACAACCACTAAAACAACAAAAACCACAATAACAACAACCATAACAACAACAACAACAACAATGACAAAACAAAAAACAACAACAACAATAAGCACAACAACAATGACATTAAAGACAACAACAACAAAATAACGACAATAAACAAAAAAACAAAAACGAAAACAAAAACTACAACAACGAAAACAAAACAAACAAAACCTATAACCACAACCATAACAGTAATGACAACCACAACAACAACAACCACAACAACAATAACAACAACCAGAACAACAACCACAACAACAACCACAAACAAAGACGATGACGACGATGACCACCACAATAATAATAACAACAAAACCAAAAAGCAACAACAATAACAACCACAACAACAACAACAACCATAACAATAACGACAATTACGAGAAAAACAACAAAGACGACAAAAACACAACACAACCATGACGAGGACGACGAATCAACAATAACGATGACGACGACGACAACAACAACGACAACAACAACAACAACAACAAACAACAACAACAACGATGACCACCACAACAACAATCAAGACGATGACAACAACAACAATAATAACAACAAACCACAACATCAACAACCACAACCACAACAACAACAAACATAACAACAGCGAAAACAACAACCACAAAACAATACAACACCGACAACAACAACAATAACACCGACTACGACAACAACAATAACATCAATGACAACAACAACAATAACATCAACGACAACAACAACATTGATGACAACAACAACAACGAAGACAACAACAACAACAACGAAGACAACGACAATAACAACAACAACAAAAACAATAACGTTAACAACAACAAGAACAACAACAAGAATTATGACAACAATAACGACAACGTCAACAACAATGCCAATGACCCAAACAACCACAACAAAAACAATAACAACCACAACAATGATAACAAGAACCAGAACAAGAACAACAACGATCACAACAATAAAAACCACAACGATAACCATAACTATGATGATGACAATGACGACGACACAAAGATAAGAACAACACCAACAACCATAACAACAACAACAACAACAACGACAACAACAACAGGTAACACACAACAACCACAAGAACAAAACTACTACAACAACAAGAACCATAACAACAAAAACAACAAACAGAACGACAACCACCACAATAGTGACAACCACAACGACAACCACAACGATGATGATGATGATGACGACGATCACAACAATAAGAACAACAACAACAACAACCATAACAACAACAATACCCATATAACAACGACAACAACAACAACAACCACAACAACAATGACAACCACGACAACAACGACGATGATAACAAAAACAACAATGACGACAACAACATGAACAACAACGACAACAACAACAACAACAACCACAACCATAATAACAATGACAACCACAACAACAACAACCATAACAACAACAAAAACGACAAGAACAACAACCACCTTAACAATACGAAACACAACGACGACGATGACGACGACGACGACCACAAGAACAGAACAACAACAACCACAACAAAAACGATAACAACAATAACAAACTAAAAACAACAAAACCATAACAATAATGGACTACAACGACAACAACATCAACGACAACAACAACAACGAGATGACGGCGATGATGAAGATAACAACAACAACAATGACAACAACCACAACGATAAGAAAAACAACCATAACACAACAATAACAACAACAACAACAACTAGAACACAACAACAACAACAACAACACAAAACAACAACAACAACAACAACAACAAAAACGACAACAACAGCAACGATGACCACAACAACAACAACAACCACTAAAACAACAACAACCACAATAACAGCAAACATAACAACAACAACAAAAGCACCGACAAAAACAAAAACAACAAGAGTAACAACCACAACAATGACATTTAAGAAAAACAACAACAATGACAACAACAACAACAAAAACAACAATGACAACAACAACAATGACAATAACAACAACAAAACCTATAACCATAACCACAACAACAACGACAACCACAACAACAACAACCACAAAAACAATATCAACGACCAGAACAACAACTAGCACAACAATAACAACCACAATGACAACCACAACGACGACGATGACGACGACCACCATAATAATAAGAACAACAAAACCAAAAACAACAACATAACAACCACAACAACAATAACCATAATAATAACGAAACTATGAGAAAGACAAGAACGCACAAAAACAACAACAACAACCATGACAACGATGACGAATACAACAACAACGATAACGACGACAACAACAACAACAAACAACAGCAACAACAACAACGACGACGACGACTGACTGCACGACAACAATGAAGACGACGACGACAACAACAACAAAAACAATACCAAAAAAACAACAACCAAAACAATACGAAAACAACAAACACAATGATAACAACAAACACAACAACAACCAAACAATAACGAAAACAACTACCACAACAACTACAACAACAAAAACAACTACAAGACAACGACAAACAATGACAATAGTAACATAACAAAAATAACAATGACAACGACAACAACGACAACGATAACAACAACAACGATGATGATGACAATGATAACAACGACAAAACACAGAACAACGACGACAACGACAATGATAACAACAAGAACAAGAACAAGAAAACAACAACAAAAACAACTACAAACAACCATAACAACAACATTAACAAAAACAACCATAACAACAACAAACAACAACAATAATAACAAGAACAACCACTACAACAACAACAACGACCATAACAATAACAACAACAACAACCACAACACAACAACGACAATAAGAACAACAACAGATCAACAACAACAAAGATGCAAACAACAACAGTTAAAACAACAACAACAACTAGAACAACAACAACAACAACAACAACCACAACAACAACAACGACGACCATAACAACAAACAACAACAAAAACCACAATAACAACAACAACATCAACAACAACAAAATAATGACAAAAAAACAACAACAGCAACAACCACCACAACAATGACAACCAAGACAACAACGACAATGACAACAACAACACCACCGACAAGAAAAACAACAACGACAAGAAAAAACAAAGACAACAACAACAACAAAAACCAACAACCATAACCACAGTAGCAGCGACAACCACAACAACAACGACAACAACAATAAGAACGATCAGAACAACAACCAGCCACAATAAAAACCAGATCGACAACCACAGCGATGATGATGACAACGATGCCACAATAATAAGAACAACAAAAACAACAACATCAACAATAACAACCATAACAACAACTACTATAACAGTAACAACAACAACGAGAACAACAACAATGACAAAAACAACAACACAACAACCTCGACGAAGACGATGATGAAAACAACACAACGATGACGACGACAACAACGATAACAACAACAACAACAACAACAACAACGACCACAAGAGAAACAACAACGACGATGATGAGACGACAACAACAACAACAAACAACAACAACAATAACAATAACAATAACAAACCACAACGTCAACAACAAGAACCACAACAACAACAATGACGACCACAACAACAACATCAACGGAAAGAATAACAACAACTACGACGATCAAAACAACAACTACAACAACAACAATGACAATAACAATAAGGACAACAACAACATCAAGAACAACAACAATTACAAAAACAACAACGAAAACAACAACAACAACTACAACAAGAACCACAACCACAACAACAACAACCACTACAACAACAACCACTACACACAAAAAAAAGAGCAGAACAACAACCACCACAACTATAACAACCAGAAAGTTGACGATGACGACAACCACAACAACATCACAACAACAACAACATTCACAACGACAATCACAACGACGACCACAACAACAACAACAACTAGAACAACACCAACAACCATAACAATAACAACACCAACCATAACAACAATAACATAACAACAACAATAATAAACAGAAGAACAACCTCAACAACAATAACAACCACCACAATGACGACGACAACGACAACAACATAACAACAACAACAACCACAATAAGAAGAACAACCATAACAACAACAAAAACCACAACACAATGATAACAACAACAACGTCAATGACAACAACAATAACAATGACAACACAACAACAAAAAAACACAACAACGACAACATCAATAAAAACAACAACAACAAATATAACAACAACACAACAACCACAACAACAATAACCATAACAATAACGACCAGAACAACAACTACCACAACAATAAAACCACAACGATAACCATAGCAACAATAACAACCACAACAACAACAACAATGACAACAAAAAAACACAATAACAACAACAACCATGACGACAATGACAACGACAACAACAACAACAAAAACAACAACAACAACAATGAGTAAAATAACAACAACCACAACTACAACCACAATAACAACGATAATAACAACAACAACTAATACAACAACAACAACGACCATAATAACAACACAACAACCACAACAAAAACAACAACAACAATGACAACAACAACAACAACAATAACAACAATAACCACAACAATAACAACAACAACAACAACAATAACAAAAACAACAACACAACAACAACAAAAACAACAATGACAACAACACCAAGGACTATAACAACAACCACTACAATAATAAAAAAAGACCAGAACACAACCCCACAACAATTAGAACCACAACGATGACGATGACAATGACAACCACAACACCACAGCAATAACAACATCCACAACGATAATCATAACGACAACCATAACAACAACAACAACCACAACAACACCAACAACGACAGAACAACAACAACAAGAACAACAACCATAACAATTACAACAACAACCATAACAACAATAAATAACAACAACAACAACAAACAGAACAACAACCAAAACAAGAATAACAACCACCACAAAGATGATGACGATGACAACGAACACAATATCAAGAACAACGACAACAACCATAACACAACAACAACAACAACCACAACAACAAATACAATAATAAGAACAACCACAACAACCATAACAACCACAACAACAATGATAACAATGACAACACAACAACAACAACAACAACAACAACCACAACAATGATAACCATAACATAACCACCATAACAACAACCACCACCACAATAATAACCACAACGACAACCGCAACGACAACCATAATAACAACAACAACCAGAATAACAACCACAACAACAACAACAACGACAATGACAACGACAACAACATAAGAACAACAACAACAACCATGACGACAACGACAATGACAACAACAACAAGAAGAAGACAATAACAACAAGAAAAACACAACAACAATATCGAGAACAACAATGACAACCACAACCATAACCACAAAAATAATGACAACAACAACACCATAACAACGATAACAATAACGACAACTATAACAAGAACAACTGTCACACCCTCAATTTCCACAAACGGGGTTTTACCGTTAGGCGTGCGACATACCAGATCTCAGACACAGTCATATCGAATGACAGTATATGAATTAAAAATAAGCATTTGACTTCATTCAGAGGAACATAAACGAAATTAACAACAGTGCGGAAGCGTATACACAATATGTAAATCCATTACATGAAAGTTACAAGTGCCAAGTCTAAACTAAATATTCAATGCAAGAAATAAGATCGATGAATACATGTCCTGAGTGCGTTTCTCGAAGCGTGCATCATGAGCTTATGCGTTCCTGTGACTTGAGAAAACATGTTAAAGTGTGTCAACATAAAGTTGGTGAGTTCACAGGTTTAATTTCAGATAAATGTTGGAACTGTTCAAATGGTAAAGTAATTAAGGCATATCGATAGGTAGCTAGCCTATAATTATGTTACTTAGCGTTTCGAACCGAAGCTGACTGTTTGCATGTCCTATATGTTTGTTGTTTCCCCCGTCACGTCTCACCAGACAGTGACAATATTAGGTCAATAATGCACCCGTTTGACCTCCAATCAAGCTAGCGCGACTAGCCGGGTGGGGTTTGTCAAACCCAGTAGTACTACTCAGAATTACCTCGCTACACATTACTAACGGTTCGAGAGTGTCAGGACTGTTATGTGCGTTTGCACTAACGTAACAGGTGATATCAATAATACTAAAACCATTTATGTAAATCTGTTTGCATGTTTTCTCCCCCAAAGGAAGAAAGTAAATAGGGGCCGTGAAGACTCACAGATTATGTAGTAAGTATGTAGGACGAAAGCCTCCCAAGTGTTGTTTACAATGAACGGTCAAACACCTATTGACAGTTATGTTAAGCGTTAACAATGTGACTTGTGTTAATAGTAATGTTTAGTCGGGTCGGGTGGCATTGGTTCGGTCGTGGGTAGCACACATAAGCAGGCATACACATAACAGACCTTATGTAGATCCCAAATGATTTGTTGATAATTGTAAACGGTTAGGTTATTTTAGATTGAAAAAGTATGTGCTTGTTGATAGCGTTGACTTTAATCTTTGTGGTCAAGCAATGACACTTTATTGATGTTACCTTATCACCACAAGATAGGCACACCGCATACAAGAAGAATTCACTCACAATGATTCCAATCGCATAACAAGACTAGACGCACGACTGGACACTTCATCCGCACGAATGGGCCTTCAATCGTACGAACCAGCTTCACTCGTACGATTGAACCTTCATTCGTGCGACTCAGCATTCAGTCGTACCACACATCACCCATTCGCACGACTTTACGGCCATTCGCACGACTGAACCTTCATTCGTGCGATTGGACCTTCAGTCGTGCGATACACAGTCGCACACATTCATCCATTTGACTCAATCGCACACACTCTCAATCGTATGCATTCAATCGCACGACACGCACATACGCCTGGACTCAGTCGCACGACTCACCCCAGTCGCACCACTCAGTCGCACGACACGCCCAGTCGTACGGCTCAGTTGCACGACTGACCCGGTCGCGAACTTCAGCAGATCGCGACTGCTGGAGGGGCTAAACGGCCTTCGGCTGTTCCGTGCACGGGTTTCACACATCAAGGACTTCCAGAAACACTTTCCTAACATGTCTAAGTAAAATGCACATGCAGATGGACACCACACGCACCCACACGACCTCATGCATTCGGGTTGAACCCGAGCACCCGAAATCCCAAATTCGCAGAAGTGAAGCGCAATAAAATGGACGACCAAGGTTGCCTGCCTGTTGGAAATGTGCTATCTACGCTGTAGCGTGGTCTAGCCGACGAAAACGAGCTCAAACAAGGCAGTTGTTGGTGCTAGGAGGTGGTAGAAAGGTGGAGGAGAAGATAGTGAAGAAGAAGAAGAAAGGGAGTGGAAATGAAACTTAGGCTGGTAAGGGTTTATATACCCAGCCCTAGTTTGGAAATTTGTCACGTTGTGGTCCTCGCACTTAGTCCCTGAGTTCCCGAATTTGTTTCGGTTGATAACGATGTAAATGGGCGAGCTATGTTAATTATGAGGATTCCTTAAGTAATCTCGTTTATTTGAATCCTCTACAAACACCATTTTGTATTTGAAAAATGGGGTTATTCCTCATGTTAGTATTATATAACAATACATGTTTAACGGTGACGGTGGCGATGCTTGTAATGTTTTAGGTAATAACAAGAATGTAACAATGATAACGACAACAGTCTGAATGGTGTTCACCTGAAATTACGGTGTGTCACATTATCCCCTTGTCGAAGAATTTTCGTCCCGAAAATTAGAACATCATGTTACGAGGTTTAACAGGGGATACAAGGCTCAACGATTCGTAACATATGTTGAATAGAGTTTTGCGTATCTTAAGAGGTAGATGCCTGATTCTGGAACAGTTGCGAGTACTTCTTCTTCATCTGATCCTCGCGTTCCCAGGTAAATTCTGGTCCACGCTTTGAGTTCCAACGGACCTTGACAATAGGGATACGACTATGTTTAAGTGTCTTGAGCTCTCGGTCCATAACTTCCACTGGTTCCTCGATGAAACGTAGTTGTTCGTCAACCCGTATCTCGTCTAACGAATGACGAGAGTCTTGTCTACCAGGCATTTCCTCAGGTTTAAAACATGGAACACATTGTGTACTCCACGGAGTTCTTCGGGTAGGTTCAGCTGATAGGCCACGGGGCCAACCCGTTTGACAATCTCAAACGGTCCCACGTATCTAGGGCTTAGTTTCCCATGTTTTCTGAAATGAATCACACCCTTCCAAGGTGACACTTTAAAAGCACCTTGTCACCTATTTGAAATTCCAATAGTCGGCGACGCTTATCAGCGTAACTCTTCTGTCGGTCACGTGCTGCTGCTATACCGTTACGGATCTGATTGATCTTCTCGGTCGTCTCGTGCACCAGTTCAGGGCCGGTAAGTTGACTTTCTCCAACTTCCGCCCAACAAATAGGTGATCGGCACTTACGCCCATACAGTGCCTCAAATGGAGCAGCTTTGATCGATGTGTGATAGCTATTGTTGTAAGAAACTCAACTAGTGGTAAGTGTGTTCCCAACTGCTGCCAAAATCTATCACGCAGGCACGCAACATGTCTTCTAAAGTTTGGATCGTACGCTCACTTTGGCCATCGGTTTGAGGGTGATATACGGTGCTCATATCCAACCGCTTTCCTAATGATCGTTGTAAGGATTGCCAGAAGTGTGAAGTGAATCGAGCGTCACGATCAGAGATAATGGAAATTGGCACACCGTGCCGAGAGACTATTTCCCTTAGGTAGATACGAGTCAACTTTTCCATGCGATCAGTCTCCCAAATTGCCAGGAAATATGCGGATTTCGTCAAGCGATCTACGTTAACCCAAATGGTATCGCGTCCGCTGGGAGTCCGAGGCAGTTTTGTGATGAAATCCATTGATATCTGTTCCCACTTCCATACGGGAATTTCCGGTTGTTGAGAAATCCAGATGGTCGTTAATACTCCACCTTAACCTTAGAAAATGTTAAACATTTGCTTACATAGGTGGCGATATCGGCTTTCATGTTTGGCCACCAGTAAAGAACCTTTAGATCGTGATACATCTTGTCTGAACCTGGATGGATAGAGTATTGTGATTTGTGAGCTTCGTCCATTAGTAGCTCTCGTAGTCTCCATACAAGGGAACCCATGTTCGGTCCACGAAGTAGCGGATTCCGTCAGGCTTGGTTTCCAGTTGCTTCTCCATGCCTCGTAGCGATTCGGCTTTCAGGTTCTCGCTTTTAATGCCTCAAGTTGAGCATTACGTATTTGG
Organism: Flaveria linearis; assembly: GCA_024085815.1. Taxonomy (NCBI): domain Eukaryota; kingdom Viridiplantae; phylum Streptophyta; class Magnoliopsida; order Asterales; family Asteraceae; genus Flaveria; species Flaveria linearis. The sequence continues at coordinate 301,449 of CM044007.1, read as the reverse complement.
CCGGGTAATCCTGTGTGAATGGTGAGTTGTAATGCTCGAACTCGTTTTGGCCTAGGTGTCTCCTTTCGACTTAAGGCATCTGCTACTACATTAGCCTTGCTCGGATGATACTTGATCGCACAATCATAGTCATTTAACAACTCGACCCAACGACGTTGTCTCATGTTCATCTCCTTCTGTTCAAAGATGTGCTTGAGACTCTTGTGGTCGGTGTAAATGGTGCACTTGGTACCGTACAAGTAGTGTCCTCCATATCTTGAGTGCAAACACGACTGCTCCCAACTCTAGATCATGTGTCGTGTAGTTCTTCTTGTGAACCTTCAACTGTCGAGATGCATAATCAATCACCTTCTTGGTTGCATTAGCACGCAACCGAGGCCTTGAATAGAAGCGTCACAGTAAACTACAAAATGATCTGTTCCCTCAGGCAGGGATAGAATCGGTGCCGTACAGAGCTTCTGCTTCAGAACCTGAAATGCGGATTCTTGGTTATCACCCCACTGTACGTAGTACCCTTATGAGTTAATGCGGTGAGAGGTGAGCAATTTTTGAAAACCCTTCGATGAACGTCGGTAGTAACCAGCCACCCAGAAATTGTCGTACCTCAGTCGGGTCTTAGGCGTGGCCTAGTTCTTGATGGCTTCCATCTTTGCCGGGTCAACATGTATACCATTCTCATTGACCACATGACCCAAGAAATGGACCTCTCGTATCCAGAAGTCACACTTTGAAAATTTAGCGTACAATTGTTCTCGTTTTAGCAGCTCCAGAATCAGCCTAAGGTACTCCTCATGCTCTTCTTTATTCCTTGAATAAATAAGGATATCATCGATGAGACAATGACGAACTTGTCCAATAGGGTTTGCACACTCGGTTCATGAGGTCCATGAAACCGCTGGCGCATTGGAACCCGAATGGCATAACCAAAAATTCGTAGTGGCCATACCTAGTTCTAAAGCAGTCTTTGAAATGTCTTCAACTCGAATCCTTAGTTGATGATAACCTGACCTCAGATCTATCTTGGAATAGAAACTCGACCCTTGAAGTTGATCGAACAAATCATCGATGCGCGGGAGAGGATAACGATTCTTACCGTTGCTTTGTTCAATTCCCTATAATCAATACACATACGAAAGGTTCTGTCCTTCTTCTTCACAAACAGGACTGGGGCTCCCCACGTGATGAGCTAGGTCTGATAAACCCTTTATCCAAAGTTCCTGCAATTGCGTAGACAACTCTTGTAGTTCTTTTGGAGCTAATCCTTACGATGCTCTCGCGATAGGTGCGGCTCCAGGTACCAAATCATCTGGAACTCGACCTTGGCGATGCGGTGGGAGACCGGGTAGGTCTTCAGGGAAAACCTCGGGATAATCACGTACAATAAGGATATCTTCAATTTTTTTCCTCAGTTTTCTTTTCCAGTGACCATAAGCAAGGAAAGCGGTATGACCCTTACGCAAGCACTTGTGGGCTTTCATGTAGGAGATGATACCTGAGACCGTACCACTCCCTTCGCCCTGAACTGACAAAACTTCACCACTAGGAAGTGGTACACGAATGATTTTCTCACCATAGATGATCTCAGCTTATTCTTGGACAATCAGTCCATTCCAACAACTACATCGAAGCTACCAATGTGACAGGCATCAGATCTATATCTAACTCGACCACGTAATCCTAGCTTGCATCCCTTAATGATATGAGTTGCCTCAATTAGCCTCCCGTCAGCTAATTCTCAGTGTAACTAGGCCCACATCAGCTAAGGTTACATCTAAGAAATTAATGAACTTGTTGGAAACAAAACTCTTGTCAGTGCCGGTATCAAACAGTATAGAAGCAAAACAACCACTCAGGGGAAACGTACCAGTAACCACATTCTGATCATTCCTTGCCTCGCCAGAACCAATCACAAAAGCACGACCTTTAGCATTGCTTCCATTGTTTCCCTTTTTTCCACTCTTCAGTTGTGGGCAATCCTTCCTGTAGTGGCCCTCCTTACCACACTCATAACAGTCTCTTGTCACTCCGCCCTGGCGTTGTTATTGGGTTGTTGCTGAGTCATCAGTTCACCCTGCAGTCTTTAGCAGCATGACCCATCTTTCCACACCTTAGACAACGGATTCGATCACACTGGCCATGATGGTGAAAGTTGCACTGGTTACACTTTGGATACTTGCCTGCCTAGTTGTTCGATCCCTGACAATTGTGTTGTTGTTGCTGTTCTGATGTGTTGTTGGTGAAGCTTCTTGATGAGTCAAACTTTCTGGTCTGTTGTTGCTGGGGTTATTGGAGCTTGAAGACTTGCTGTTGTTACCATCCCATTTCCTTTTATGATCAGATGAGCCAGATGCAGCGCCACGTTTAGGCAAGTACCCTGTGCCACTGCCTGATCATGAGCTTGTGAGCTAATCTGATAGCCTGCTGAATAGTGACAGGATCAGCAGCCATAACACTAGCCTGGATTTGAGGAGCTAGACCATCAATGTACTTCTCAATCTGTTTATAGGCCGGGGTCACCATCTGAGGACATAAAGCAGCCAACTCGTGTGAACGAGTCGTATATTCCTAAATGTCAGAACCATTCATCTTAAGATTCCAAAACTCTGCTTCTAGTTTCTGGACTTCGCTTCTGGGGCAATACTCTTCTTTCATCAAAATCTTGAAATCATCCCATGGAAAACCATTAGCAGCATCAAGCCCTAGGGTCTGGACTGTGAGTTCCACCACGTCAGAGCTGGTCCCTTCCAGTGTGCCGGAGGGTACTTGACACGACTTCCTGTAGACAGTTGCACATGGCAAAACCGACTCGAGTTTCTCCAGCCAGCGAAGTAATGAAACAACACCATCAGAACCACTGAAAGAGTGAGGCTTACAATCCATAAACATCTTGAAGGTACAGACTGTTGGACCTCCTTGATTCAGATTATGGTTGATCTGGTTCTGATTGCAGGCCTATTCATAGGCTGCAAGCGCATCAGCAACATCGATCCCTCATTGACCTCGTATGCAGTGCTGCATCCAACTCAGCTTATTCATGTTGATTTTTCCTTCTCCAACGTGTGTCCAGTCTTCTTCCGACATGTTCACACTTCAAATATCACAATAATCAATATCATAATGGATAGATAATATATTGTAAATAATAAATAAATTTAATACCATACTAGTAGGAATATAGAGATTTGTTTGCATATTGATGTGAGGCTTTATGAGAACCGTGACCTCATGTCCCCAAGTATGGAAGGAAATTTTGTACTGATTAGACCGTTATCACCCAACATAGTTGCCAGAATTCTCGGGTCCCGACAATTACAATTACGTTGCACCCGTGATTCTATTTGCTTTGCATGGTCACCCATGGTTCCTCCTATCGAGATAACATATCTTGTCAAGTACCGAGTGTTATCAATGATAGAGGTATCAAAGATATATTATTATACCAAGGGTCAATTAACTATGGTTGTACAAAGGATTTGGTTAAGATAACAACGGGGAATCAAGACGATTGGGCCTTTTTCCCTTTGAAGTTCTAGGCGTTTAAATGTCTAAGTCCGATTCCCTGATAGACTTTGAATCTCTTAGTCATCCCTCGTTTACTGCTCAGACTAGTGTAGAAGATAGGATATGTTTGTGAATGGTAACAAGTGTGAAAGAGTTGGAAGAATGAGGTGTTGTTCTCTTTGTTTGTCATCGTTAGGCTAGTCGTGTGGGTTAGAAAAGTTTCTGTATTCCAAAGTGGTAATGTTAGGTTCAATTCGTCGTTGCTTCCACTCCGAAGTGAAGAACAAGTGTAGATGTTGGAAGTGAGCGAGCGGGATCTCCCCCCTCTGTCAGTTGGTAATGATACATGTGACATATCGATAATTATGTTCGTTCAGCAATTAAATGTTAGTATGCCAGAGGATGTTCGTACGACAGTTGCAATCATGTAAAAGTGTCTGTGCGTTACTAGTGTTGTGTCTAAGGCTATAGTCTAGATGCAAATGCATCCTAGTTCTCTATAACCTATGGCTCTGATACCAATCTGTCACACCCTCAATTTCCACAAACGGGGTTTTACCGTTAGGCGTGCGACTACTACCAGGATCTCAGACACAGTCATATCGAACGACACTATATGAATAAAAATAAGCATTCGACTTCATTCAGAGGAACATAAACAAATTAACAACAGTGCGGAAGCGTATACACGATATGTAAATCCATTACATGAAAGTTACAAGTGCCAAGTCTAAAAACAATGTTCAATGCAAGAAAATAAGATCGATGAATGCATGTCCTGAGTGCGTTTCCTGAAGCGTGCATCATGAGTTTTGCGTTCCTGTGATCTGAGAAAACATGCTAAAGTGTGTCAACATAAGTTGGTGAGTTCACAGGTTTAATTTCAGATAAAATGTTGGAACTGTTCAAATGGTAAAGTAATTAAAGCATATCGATAGGTAGCTAGCCTATAATTATGTACTTAGCGTTTCGAACTGAAGCTGACTGTTTGCATGTCCTATATGTTTGTTGTTTCCCCGTCACTTCTCACCAGAAAGTGACAAATGTTGGTCAATAATGCACCGTTTGACCTCCAATCAAGCTAGCGCGACTAGCCGGGCAGGGTTGTCAACCAGTAGTACTACTCAGAATTACCTCGCTACACATTACTAACGGTTCGAGAGTGTCAGGACTGTTATGTGTTTGCACTAACGTAACAGGCGATATCAATAATACTAAAACCATTTATGTAAATCTGTTTGGTCATGTTTTCTCCTCCAAAAGGAAAGAAAGTAAAATAGGGGCCGTGAAGACTCACAGATTATTAGTAGTAGTAGTAGATGAAAGCCTCCCAAGTGTTGTTTACAATGAACGGTCAAACACCTATTGACAGTTATGTTAAGCGTTAACGATGTGACTTGTGTTAATAGTAATGTTTAGTCGGTCGGGTCGCATTGGTTCGGTCGTGGGTAGCACACACAAGCAGGCATACACATATCAGACCTTATGTAGATCCCAATGAGTTGTCGATAATTGTAAACGGTAGGTTATTTTAGATTGAAAAAGTATGTGCTTGTTGATAGCGTTGACTTTAATCTTTGTGTCAAGCAATGACATTTATTGATGTTACCTTATCACCACAAGATAGGCACACCGCATACAAGAAGAATTCACTCACAATGATTCAATCGCATAACAAGACTAGAGACGCTGAGACACTTCATCCGCACGAATGGGCCTTCAATCGTACGAACCAGCTTCACTCGTACGATTGAACCTTCATTCGTGCGACTCACCATTCAGTCGTACCACACATCACCCATTCGCATGACTCAACGGCCATTCGCACCGACTGAACCTTCTTCGTGCGATTGGACCTTCGTCGTGCGATACACAGTCGCACAACATTCATCCGTTTGACTCAATCGCACACACTCTCAATCGTATGCATTCAATCGCACGACACGCACATACGCTTGGACCAGCCCTCGTCATACTCACCCCAGTCACACCACTCAGTCGCACGGACAACACCAGTTGTACGCTTCAGTCGCACGACTGACCGGTCGCGAACTGCAGCAGATCGCTACTGCTGGAGGGGCTGAACGGCCTTCGGCTTTCCATGCACGGGTTTCACACATCAAGGACTTCCAGAAACACTTTCCTACATGTCTAAGTAAAATGCAATGCAGATGGACACCACACGCAACCACCACGACCTCATGCATTCGGTTGAACCCGAGCACCCGACCAACCCCAAATCGCAGAAGGTGAAGCGCAATAAATGGAAGACCAAGGTCGCCTACTGTTGGAAACGTGCTATCTCAGCTGTAGCGTGTCTAGCCGACGAAACGAGCTCAAACAAGGCGGTTGTTGGTGCTAGGAGGTGGTAGAAATGTGGAGGAGAAGATAGTGAGAAGAAGAAAGAAAAGGGAGTGGAAATGAAACTTAGGGCTGGTAGGGGTTTATATCCCAGCCCTAGTTTGGCAATTTGTCACGTTTGGTCCTCGCACTTAGTCCCCGAGTTCCCGAATTTGTTTCGGTTGATAACGACGTAAAAGGCGAGCTATGTTAATTAAGAGTTTTCCTTAATAACCGTTTATTTTGAATCCTCTACAAACACCATTTTGTATTTGAAAAATGGGTTATCCTCATGTTAGTATATATATAACAATACATGTTTAACGGTGACGGTGGCGATGCTTGTAAATGTTTAGGTAATAACAAGAAGTAACAATGAACGACAACAGTCTGAATGGTGTTAACCTGAAATTGCGTGTGTGTTCACAACAACAACAACAATGACGACAACGACGACGACGACAACAACAACAACATATAATAATAATAACAACAACAACATACAAACAAAAACAACAACAACAACAACCACACAACAACAACACACACACAATGACCAGAACAACAACACCACCAACAATAACAACCACAACGCGAACCATAACAACAACAACAACTACAATAACAACCACACAACAACAATGACAACCAAACAATAAAAATAAAACAACAAACAGAACAACAACACAACACAATAACCACCACACGACGATGATAATGTCGACGACCGACCACAACAACAAACACAACAACACACACCACCACAACAACAACAACAAACAACAATGAAAGCCACAATGACGACCACAACAACAACAATGACCTCATAACACAACAACCACAACGAAAACTACAATGACGACCACAACAACAACAACAACCTCAAAAAACAACACCAACCACAACAACAAAAACAACAAATAAAACAACAACAACCACAATGAAAACCACAATGACGACCACAACAACAACAACCTCAAAAACAACAACAACTACCATAACAAAAACACACAACAAATAAACAACAATCACCACAACAATAACAAGCACAACGACGACGAACGACGACATTGACCATAACAACAAGAATAACAACAACAACACCATAACAACAAAACAACGACCATACAAAACAACAAACAACCCACAGGAACAACGAAAACAATAATAACAACCACACAACAACAAAACAACTACAACAACCACAACAACGATAATGCATAAACAACAACAACAATGACAAGCGCATCAACTACAATGACAACTACAACGAAACAACAACAATAACGACTATAGCAACAACAACGACAATAAAACGACAACAACACACAACACACAACAACAAAAAACACACAACGACGACGAGACAATGATAACAACGACACAACACAAGAATAACACAACACCAAGAACACAACTACATAACCACAATGACAACACAACGACAACAACAATACAACAACGACAACAACCAAAAACAACAACTAACACACGACCAGAACAAAACCACCAACACAATAATAACCATAACGACAACACAACGACGACAACGACGACGACCACCACCACAACAAGAACATAAAAACCATAACAAAACAACAAACCAACACAATGATAACACCAACTACAACAACGACGACAATACAACAACAATGATGACGATGACAAACAAAGAGACGAACGACAACAACAAAAACTATAACAATGGATAATACCACAACTACAATGACAAAAACATCAACCCTAACAACACACACAACGACCACAACAGCAATAGCAAAGCATAACAACAACAACCACAACAACACCATAACGAACACAACACCAACAACACAACAACCACAACGATGACAATGAAATGAAGACGACAACAATAACAAACAACAATAACCACAACCACAACAACAACGACCACCAAAACAGCAACAACAACGACAATAACAATAACCACCACAACGACGACGACCACCACAACAAGAACAACACAACAAACAACAACACAACAAACAATAACAACCATAAAAAACAAACACCACAACCACAACAACAATGACAACAACAACAACAAGAATAACAACAACAATAAAAACAATGACGACAACAACAACAACTACTACAACAACAACCACAACAACAACAACAACGACAACAACCACCAACACCAACCACTACAACAACTCAAAGGCCAGAACAACAACCACCATAATAATAACAACCACAACGATGATGATGATGACGACCACAACAACACTAAACAACAACAACAGCCCTAACGATAATCACAATGACGACCATGGACAATAACAACAACCCAACACAACAACACAACAACTAGAACAACCACAACAACAACCACAACAACCACAAACACCACAACGGACCACTATAACAACAACAACCATTAAAACAACAACCACAATAAACAACAACCACAATAACAAAACCAAAAACAAAAACAAAAACAAAAACAAACAACAAATAGCAACAACAACAATATTTAAGACAACAACAACAATGACAACAACAAACAACAACAAAAACAAAACGACAACAAAACAACAACAAAACCTAAACCACAAACCACAACAACAATGACAATCGCAACAAAAACAACATAACAACAATAACAACGTCCATAAAACAACCGGCACAAAAATACAACCACAACGACGACGATAACGACGATGACACCATAATAATATAACAACAAAACCTAACCCGAACCCAAACCTAAACCCTAACCTAATCCCAAACCCTAACCCTAGGATTTAGGGTTTAGGGTTTAGGGTTTAGGGTTTAGGGTTTAGGGTTAAGGTTTAGGGTTAGGGTTAGGGTTTGTTTGGGTAAAAGGGTTATAGCCCGAAAATGTATAATTCATAACAAATAGTTACAAAAATACGGGGGCATACCCCCTGGAGTTCACGGGTGAAGTCCAAAACATGTCTTTGGGTACCTGTAAAATAGACGAACTCCAAAACCCTAGAGCATAAAACTCTATACATCCCAGTCAAACAATAGTTTTGAAATACAATATAACTAACTTTTAAAATAGAACTAGTGGCAAGGCACACTTGATTAAATTTGCCACAAGTGCCCTTGCCCAAAAAATAATCAACGTTATAGACGGCACACAATGGCAGTACCGCATCCTTTTGGCTTTCACATGGTACAGCCCACTAAACCCCTCAAAAGTCCAATTTAAGTCACTAGAAAACATGGCCCTTAGGTAGATCCTGGTGTTTTGGGCTTGATCCACATGTTCGCCACTTCAAGTTAGTCTTCTTGGTCCACCTTGCATAGCTTGGGCTGTTTTCCTGGGCCATATCCTTATCTGACTGGGCCCGAAAAAATCCTTTTGCTTCTTCTAACTTCTCCCTAGGCCAGCATTGCCACCTTGAATATGGTTGCTCCCCCAATTAGACCCATCCTGATGCGACCAGCTCTTCACCTTATGCCCAACATGCAAGCAACTGGGCCTAAGAGCCCATTGCATAAAGCCAATAACCCCCGTAATAGTGTAGCCTTTGATGTCCTACCAAGTCCAACAATCTGATCCTGGCTACTAGTCTAAAAAGGGCACCCGTACTCCCGAACAGCAACATCTTTCACTTAACAATTTATCTCGGCAGCCCAATAAGTCCAACTTTTAACCTGCAAGAAAAAACTAGAGGGATGGTATAGACCCCCACTCTTGTTAGCAAAATTTGCACCCCAAGCATGAGAGGTAGCAATAACCAAACCTAATCATAATCCCAGCCCACCATAGCAAGATATAGGAGAAGACACATATATTGTAACTGACACAAAGGATTTTCATTATGTTTTCTCGACTCTTTCCCACTCTCATCTCTAACCAAGATCGACCCGCATGTCTACCTTCGAAATATTGAAACCAGGAGCACTACTCATCAGGCTAAGTTTAGAGAGGGTTGCTGACTCCCTTGGGCCCTCTGTAGGCCCCAAATGCTACTAACTTCAAGGCAGCCAGAGTTTTTTTAGTTTGAGCCCCAGGATATGAATTCGAACTGCTTCCTTTATCATGCCATTATATTTTCACAGGACCGTTTCTGGATTGGAATAGCTGGAGGTTTCTTTCCTGCAAGATGTAATACACACAAGCTCCTAGCGTAAGTCAGTTGATGATGCTTTAGAGGGAGTTGTTATTTTTCAGCGAAACCAGTGTGATATGATCGAATTCCAGCTATTCGGAACATTTCCCCATCGGGTCACTTTTTGAACTCAGCCCAGACCTCATTAGGATAAGAACACTCGAAGAACAGGTGCTTGTGGCTATCAGGGGTGGATTCAGAGAAGGGACAAACCAAGCACATTGCCGGACCCCACGAATTGACAATGTCCTGGGTTTTCAGCCTACCTTTAATACTAACCAGGCAATGAAACGCATGGCGAGGGATGTTTTGTGTGAACCATATCACACTCGCCCAAGGGAAAGCACAATTCCTTTCCCGAAGATCTCTCCACACTAAGAGACTAGAATATAGATTCACTGCCATCATTCGTTTTCCACACAACTTTATCACAGTTGTCCCAGCAAGGGGGGCACGGGGAGGCCCAGAGAATGGGAAAAAGGGACCTCCAGTGGGCCGGCCATTTCCAAGTGTCGTTCTCAATCAGATCCGAGACATTTGTATTCAGGCGCAGTCCACTCTCATATAAAATTCTTAGGTCAGCAATAAGTTAAGTGGGCCTATAGGGTGCCAATTGTCATACTAGGCTGATTTCTTCTGGTCGTTCCCAATTTCGTGGATTATGTGTTTCCTCAACTCTTCCCTATGCTCCATGATTTTTCTCCATCCCCAACTAACATCCTGCTTCTTCTCAATCTCCCAGAAGTTTTGGTTTTTAAGCCTGTACGCGTGTATCCATCTGACCCAAAGCGACTTTTTATCCAATAGAGTGTTCCAAGTATGCATAGAGAGTAAGGCCCTATTCCAAGTTCTCAAACTTCTTAATCAAGGCAACCCTGCCTCATAGGGGTGCCTACCTCCTTCCATGACCTTGGCCTTACCATGCTTCATTTCCCCATGACACCACAAAACCCTCTCATTAATTTCTCCATTCCTTAGACACCAAAATAGGGATAAAGAACACTAAGGACCAATAGACTTAGAGTGAGTTCAGGACCGAAGTGATCAATTGAATTCTGCCCACAAACGATAAAGCTTTGTTCTTCCAGTCAAGGATTTATCTTTAAATTTGGCAATGAGAGTGGAGCAGTCTTTGCGATAAAGCCGAGTGGATACCAGGGGGACGCCCAGGTATTTAACTGGCAGGTCCCTCTTAGAAAATTGAATACTCTCCTGAATGGCACCTTTACTGAACGGATAATCACATTTCCAAAATAAGCAGTGCTTTTCAGGATGTTCGGCATCAGCCCCGAGGATTGGCTAAAATTCCCAAAGTGCACTCATCAACGTAGAAACTGAGTTTAAATCACCATGACAGAACATAAACAGGTGGGTAAGATTAACATCCTTGCACCTCCAATGGAACTTAAAATTTGGATCAGCTTTAACCCTCCTATGAATCATGAGAGACAACATCCATAACTAAGGTGAAGAGATAGGGCGACATGGGGTCACCTTGTCGCAGACCCCATTTACCTTTGAAAAAGCCCTTGTGGTCCCGGTAATAGCAATGGAGAACATGGAGGAAGTCACACAGTTCATGATCCAATCTATCATGAGTTTGTGAAACCGAAATGGTGCAGGCAGGTCCAAAGAAAACCCCATTTGACCGTGTCATACGCCTTTTGGATGTCGATTTTAAAGGCACACCGGGTGATGCCCCTGTTACGGTGGTAATTATGCATTAGCTCTTGCGTTAGCATAATGTTGTCACTAATTGATGGCCAGGAATAAAGGCACACTAGCTCTCCGCTATGATGTCCCCAACACAACTTTGATTAGCTCGGATGATTTTTAATGATGCACTTATAGAGGACATTGCAGCATGCAATCAGGCGATAGTCCGAGACCTTAACAGAACGAGCAGTTTTAGGCACAAGCACAAGGACAGTAGTGTTCAGCTCCTTAAGAAGTTTGCCGTGCGGAAAATAATCTTTAATTGCCATGCAGACATCCTTACCAGTAACCTCCCAAGTAGACTTGAAAAATTTAGCCAAGTAACCATCCGGACCGGGGCCTTATTATCATCAATGTCAAACACAGCCAATTTTATCTCCTCATCTGTGACCCCCTATCATATCAACTGTAGCCTCCTCAGGGATTTTGCACGTGAACAGGTTAGCCGGGTCATGAATAAGGGTAATCGGGCACGAGATCCCCAGAACCCCTTCAAAGTGAATAATGAATGATCACCCACATTATCACCCTGGAAGAAACGGCCCGCTTCATTTGCAACCTCCATAATTTGGTTTCTGTTAAGAATTTGTTTCATCATATTATGGAAGTATTTAGAATTATGGTCACCCTCTTTCAAACATGTAATTTTAGCTTTTGTCTAAGAAATTTTCCTTTCCCGGTCCGCACTCTTATAGGCCATAAGATAGTTAAGTTCCTCCTCCTTTAACACTTCATATCCGGATCCCGAACAATATCTTCTTGTACTTTCATCAGCTCCTCAAGAGATTTCACCTTCTAAAAAAGGTTGCTTTGGGCAAAATTAAGCTTTCTAAGGGGTTTCTTCAGCCATTTAAGGCGGGTGACAACTCTGAACATCATGCAGCCACTCACATTCCTGGCCCACACTTCCGAGACCAAGGGGAGAACTCGGCTCTGTTTGCAAGATAATTTGCAAACTTAAACAGTTAGGGGGGGTCTTTCTAGCCATTTAAGGCGGGTGACAACTCTGAACATCATGCAGCCATCATTCCCGCGCCTCTTCCATGCTGCCCGAGATATCGGAGCTACCATAGGACCTTTCTGCCGGATGGAGGATGGCGTTGAATCCCCCAATAGGATCCAAGCGAACTGATTAACTACTAGTTTATGCTGCTTGAGCGCATCCCAGCAGAGCCTCCTCGGAATTCGTCTATGATGCCCATAGACAAAGGAGCAATAAAAGCCTTGATGACCGTCAAGCAGATCTATAAAACAATGCAGCACTTGGGGATGTCTCGCCACTACCATGACCTTAACCACATTAGGGTCCCAACAAACAGTTATGCGAGTACCCCCCTCACATACCAGGTGATTCGAGTCCCACATCCATCTACCACACACCCTTCTACAGACTTTCTCCAGTTTGTTCTGTCTAAGATGAGTCTCAATGAGCCCAACCACACTAACCTCACCCGAACCCAACAATTTCATAACTTGATTTTGATTCGCGACATTACATAGGCCCCAAACATTCCAAGCAGCGATTTTAACCATCATTTTAAACATTGGATATCTTTTGGCCCCTTTGCAGCTCTACATCATGAGGGGTGTCATCTTCCATTTGTGTATTTATGAAATTGGCAATTCCATGCCTCTCCAATGCCACTTATTCCACACAAAAATTTAGATCATATTTAGTTTCTTGCATTGTACCCAGAAATATTCCCACTCTCCTTTTTCCCAGTTAGCTTGATCAGAGGCTTCACTGACCCAAATTTAGTTAGACGATTATAAATACTTCTATTTTGCCCATCAGTAATCCCAAAATGAGGTTCAATTTCTTCATTAACCAGCATGTCCTCGGCCTCACAAACCCCATCACCGTTATTCACATCCTGCATGATATCATTCGGCTTAGCCAGATCCCCAGCAGTTTTCGAACGCGTCCTTGGGTTGTGCTTATGGCCTAATGCATTAGACTTCCCTTTTGCAGTACTACTATCCTTTAGGAATCTAAGAGGGTTGTATCCTCTGTTAGAAGAATGTCAAACTTATTTGTGGATTTAAGTTCTCTACTAGTGGACCCCCTTATGTTTTCGGCCTTTTTAATGCTAGTAGCATGGGCTGCGGCTTTCATACCAGTTCGTATTGTATCACTTTCATTCACACCTTGACTTTGGATTTCTATAAATTTCCATGCAGTTCTCCCATTTTCTATTGGACCAACAGATCACTACTTGTACCCTCCTTAGTTCTCCCCTTGAAATCCTTATTATTACCCCCTTGTAGTTATGCACTGGTTTTCCCTTCCCTAAATTCTGGTCTGCCCCTTTCACTGTTTCTTCATTCTTTTTTCCTTTCCTAGTGACAATAGTGAATCCATCCGACTCTGCCCTCCCAGTGTTACCCTCCCTATCCGTATCTCCTACATCACCTTCTTCTGTACTTCTATTTGGACTTCCTCCTCCGTCCTCGATCTTACCTTGCATAATTCAACGAGTGGCCGAAAACTTCACAATGACTGCACACAACCGGTTTCCATTGATAAGCAATATTAAGTTTAGAGACACGCCCAGGGTGGTTGTTGATAGGGGGTATTTGACTTCGATCTGACTAGGGAGGTTACTCGAGGCTTTAACATCAACCAGGACCCTAAACATATCCTAATTTTCCTCTTGGTCTAAGCATCTTTCTTGGTAATGCGATCCATTAACAAAGGATAACCAACCCCACTCATCAGTTTACTGACCCCTTCAATATTCCAAAGTTCAAGCGGGATATTATGGATGGTAACCAGAAAGGGATCTTGTTCGGTTCAATTCTTTCCAGGTTCACACCCGGTTCCCATTTTTGTAGAAAGATAGGGATATTGTTAACCATCCAACATCCTTTTTCCAGGACTGAATTTAGGCCATGTTCACTCTTGAATTTGAAGTAATAGAAGCCCGATGGACTCTTTGAGATCTCATCAATGTCAAACTCTCTCTATAGTCTTCTAAGGCAAGTGTTCACTATATTAAAATCCATAGATGTCCCAAGAAAATAAGAATAAAGGTGCCGGGAAAACACAACCGCCGATTTTCTAAGATCTTCACTAGTGATTGTAACTCTAACTCCTCCCAATGGGGTTATACTTGGGGGTATGTATTCAAGTCTGCGAGTTGCATCAGCCTGGTTCTCCTAATCAAATAAGCAAACGCAGGCCTACCTCGCGGTGGGTTATTACCAGCTTTTGGTTTAGGATTTCCACCCTCGATATTTGCCCCCCCCCATATGGCTAGGTTAGGCCCCCCCTGTTTTCTGGACGTTATTAGGCATCTGGGAGACCTGGGCTTTGGGGGAGCCTTGTGGAGAATTTTCCAAGTCAAGGTCCCGAATGGGGGAGAACACCTCCACTCTAATTGAGTTCAAAGAACAGACAGAAACATCCAGGCTAGGAGGGTGAACAGGTATACCCTGTCCCGTCGGAGTAGACAAATCACAGCTAGGGGGAGTGTACCTGGGATACGAAGTGCAATGTTGCTACCCTCAGCCAGCGGTAGAGTACCCTGATGTTCGTCGCCCATCTCCATCGCTTTTTTCCTTTGGTGGAGGCCAGTCTCTATACCCGCCATTTTGCTGAACTCATCGACCACCTTTGCCACATATGACAGCTTAGGGTTTAGGGTTTAGGGTTTAGGGTTTTTTTTTGGAAAAAGAGCAGCGCCTTAGCAAACATTTATTGATCAAAGTAAATATTACAAAAGAAGGCAACTAGTCACATGGGATAAAACACCCATGAAAGTCACTACTCCCTAAAAATAAACCACTACTACTTAGTCTTATAATACAAACCACCATTCTATAATCTATAAATCTCCTAGCCCAAAGAAAACCTAAGAAGAAACACCAAAATTTATTAAAAGCTAATTTGGCTTTACTAATGACCCAATTAAATCTATACAAGTATGACATTCTATCAAAATCAAATTTATTATCCCTATACGCAATATTCTTCTTGAATGAGTACCTCCCAGAAATATACATCTAAGAATAGCATAATCAGCCTTCATAATCCAATGCCAAGCCCAATCATAAAAGAATTTTAATATCTGGAATAGCACATGCATCTCGTAAAGGCCTTTAATGCCATTCTCTAAATGGATAAGAACATCATTAACAGCCCAATACCTAAAGTATTGTTGGATCCACAATGGATCATTCATGCTTCCAAGAGGCCATATCAACATGAAAGCCCACCTCTGCAGATCCACATAACTCCAGTCCATCAAACAAATAATACTCAAGATCAAGCCCTTGTAGTTAATAAAATTGAAACAGGCCCAAATTTTATCAATCTCTATTTGGCATTGCCTCCATTGATATTTAACCTTCAAGATCCAAATATCAGCCCAAATGCTTTTAACAACATAGTAGCCCATCCGTTTATAGTTGATCCAAATCTTCTTAGCCCAGCTTCTATGATCCCAATATAAATCTTTATCCCTCCAAAACTTTAACATCTTTAGAGTAGATAAAATTCGAATCACCATCCCTGAACTTCTATTCTTCCTTTGATCAAACTGGTTCCCAAAAGGATCAACATGAATAATCAAATACTTCTTATGCTGCCAATTGATTCCATTGCTATTCAAGTAACTATTTCTCCACCATCTAACAAAGATAGTTATCCGATGCCAAAGGTACAAACTATTATCATAGCCAAGTTTCAGAACACTTATCCAAGCAACCTCTCTCCCTTCCCAAACCCAGAAATGTCCCTTCCCATTGAAAAAAGGATAGAAAAGACATGAAGGCTCAAATGTATTTTTGACATAGAAAGGGGATTGATTCCCACAGTTGGCAAAATTAATCAAAAAACTAGTGGGAATCTCCATCCTTATGTCTCCCATGCTTTTGCCAACTCCTGGCATTCTCACTTTTCTAGTACCCTCACAATTGATTCGAAAGAGAAATAGGGGCAATATGCCATAGCTATTAATCTTGAACATACCAAGAATTCTACCTAAAGACCAAATGGAAGTAGATAAGGAGAAATAAACCAAAAGAAAGACAGAATAACTATTAGCAGAATAAGAGTAGCCTACCATACCCTTGCTACAACACCCTCCCTAGCCTAACATACACCCATTCCCATGATTAACTATACAAAAATATGAAAGGTTTCAAGATTTTGTTGACACAGTGAGTGGTTTGGTCCCACCAAAAAGCTCTGCCTATCCATCTTGAAAATATAGTTAAGAAATTGGTGGGAACCTCCTTCCTTATGACTCCCTGGTTGATGCCAACTCCCGACACATTTATTCTTTTACCCCATAGAATCATATAGGGAAAGGTAACATGGTGCAGTATGACACACATGCCAACTTTAAACATGCCCAGAGTGATCCCTAAAGACCAATGAAAGATAGATAAGGCAATGTAAAGCAAGGAAAAGACGGAACAACTAGAAGCAGTAGTTAAGATAATGTCCATACCCTCACCTGCTCTCCCTCCCCTACCAAAGATAGCCATCCCCAATCCTACCTCCCAACTACAATGAACACTCAAAATAAACATATTTGCGGTCACAACCCATCCACCCCATGGACCCCAGCTCACATAATCCATGTCATACACTAAACCCCCACCCAATTCCCCACTCCACTCCTTTTTGAGAAATTAAAAAACTGATAGAATAAGGAATTTCATTTTCTTGCAGCAATGGTGTGAGCCTCCAAACAGCAATCCACAGAAAATTCCCACAATCAAGAGAAAAGGATTAAACTTCATCATTTTGACATACCCTTTCTGTCTCTACAGGGATGCACTTGAAACCCCCAAACTTTACTTTCATTTATAGTGTTTGGAGATTCATATATTTTCAACCCCAAAAGTCTTATTCTGACTGTGTTCCTAATTTGAGAACATAGATCTTCAACTTTTCTTTGTTTTTGTTGAAAAATTCTCAAACTCCTCTCTTGCCAAACAAAGTAAACCATGGCAGCCAGCATTAATCTCTAAATTATACTCTTAAATTGTTTAGAGAAGGGGAGAGCAATCAGTCTTTGACAGCAAGTATCAAGATTAGCAGGAAAGTTCTTCAATTTAGCCAGTTCTTGGAGATTACACCAGACTTCTTTAGAATATGGACATTCAAAGAACAGATGGGAGTGAGAGTCAGCTTGATTATTGCAAAGACTACATATAAGGTTTTAGAATTGTCCCATCTCATAAGTCTGTCTTGAGTTAAAAGTCTCTGTTTGATAGCAAGCCACAGGATGCAAGAATGTCTAGGAATGTTTTGACTGAACCACATCATATCATCCCAATCCACATTGGGAATTTGGTTACTCAAATCTTCATAAGCAGTCTTTGTGCAGAATTGTACTTTCCTTCCATCATTAGTTATCCAAACAGATTCATCAGTCCTTCTAGGATTCAAAACAGGAGGAGAGAAATCACATAGAGTAGGAAATTTGATCATCCATTCCTGAGGCCACATCCAACCACAAGGCTCAACAATCTTATTTACTTTACAATTGAGAGTAAGACACCCTTGATGGATTTCTCTTGGAGTAATAAATCGCCAAGAGGGCTAAGAGGGTGCCATTTATCATACCAGACTGAAGTAGAGCGACCATTTCCAATGTTTTTATAGCAATGAGCTCTGATAAGTTCTTGCATTGTAAAATATTTCTCTAACTCCAACAAGCTCTATCAGTTTTATAAATTTCCCACAGACTTCTTCCTTTTAATCTGTAGTTGTCAATCCACCTTGTCCAAACATCCTTATGCCCATTAACAATGTTCCATATAAGATTAGCCATCAGGGCAAGGTTCCTAGATCTCAAAGATTTGATTCCCAAACCCCCTTGCT
This sequence comes from Flaveria linearis, assembly GCA_024085815.1. Classification (NCBI taxonomy): domain Eukaryota; kingdom Viridiplantae; phylum Streptophyta; class Magnoliopsida; order Asterales; family Asteraceae; genus Flaveria; species Flaveria linearis. The sequence goes on along the minus strand of CM044007.1, from coordinate 282,945 downwards.
TTTTGGAGAAACACACCTCTTCCCATGAGACTCTGACTTTACCTTTTATATTTTTTCCATGAGCCCACAAAAAATAATTAACCAACTTTTCTTTATCTTCAATGACATTAACAGGTAACAGAAATACAGAAGCCCAGTAAACTTGAATAGAGGACAGAATGGATTTGATCAACATAAGCCTACCAGCAAAAGAAAGGCTTTTATTTTTCCAATCATGAATCTTCATTTTAACTTTGTTAATCAACACTTTGCAATCTTTAGAATATAATCTCTTAGAAAGAAGAGGCAGGCCCAAGTATCTAACAGGGAGGGAGCCCTCTTTAAAAGGCAGCAACTGAAGAATACTGTCTTTGGTTCTAGGGGGCACATTTCCAAAATAGATTGTACTTTTTCTCAAGTTTGGAACTAAGCCTGACACTTCTGAAAATTCTTCCAGAGTCTCTTTGAGAACTTTTATAGAGTATGAATCCGCATGGGCAAATAAAAGGAGATCATCAGTAAAACATAAGTTTGTAATTTCCAGCTTTTCACATTTCCAATGATACCTGAATTGAGGATTATCTTTGAACTTCCTGTTAATCATTAAAGTTAGAACTTTCGTAACTAGGGTGAAGTGATAAGGGGATATGGGATCTCCTTGCCTTAGACCTCTCATGCCTTTGAAATAACCACAACTTTCTCCATTGACATTGATAGAATAGCATGCAGAAGTTATGCATGTCATTATCCAATGTATCAAACAAGGGTGAAATCCAAGATATTTTAGACAAGATTCCATGAAATTATGGTTCATGGTATCATAACCTTTTTGTAGATCAATTTTGAGGGCAATTCTAGGTTCACCTCTGTTCCTGTGTGTAACAACCCCTCCTCGACCCTTACCGAAAGATGTGTGAATTCTTCCAAGTCATACTCATGAACAGTGCTCATGTGTCTAGGAGTTGCTGGAAAAATGGCTAAGTGTCGCGCTCATGTGTCTAACAGTACTTATACGCCTGGAATAATGCCCCCGCGACTAAGTCCTGGTCGTTTCAGCACCCTAATACGACCAACAGTGGTTAAAACGACCAAGACTGCTAATACGGCCAACAGTGGTAAAATGACCAACAGTGGTAAAACGACCAAGACTGCTAATACGGCCAACAGTGGTAAAATGACCAACAGTGGTGAAACGACCAACAGTGGTCATGCTCCTAACAGTTGTCATACGCCCAAAACAGTGGTAATACGCCTAGAACTTTTCTTGTATTTTTGGATATATATTTAACTCCTGATTATTTTTCCACACTTATTTTATATCCATTATGGATACTTTACATCGTGGAAACATATTTTTGTATGAGAAACTACTAACCGAATGAATACTAGAAACGATTATGTTTTAATACTTAGACAAATAACTCATCCATATACATATATATATATATATATATACATATATATATATCCACGGCTTAACATAATAATAATAATAATAATAATAATAAGACCACAATAGGATAAAACAAATAAAACAAAGCCTTGCATGGCCGCCCATAAACCACCAATCCCACACCATCTGCGAAACCCACTCAACACTCAACCACTTTCCCACTTTTCCATACATGCAAACCCCGATTGTAACTTATATCTCATAATCTTCATCTCTCGGGTTCTCACTATTCCCACTCACTCTTATTCTCTCATCCAAGAACACTCACACACAACTCTCTCTACTCTTTCTCTCATTTTCTCTCGACTGAAATCACACACACACTTCATTCTCTTAATCTTCTAGCAATAACTATCGAAGGAAACAAGGCTGTCCCGCTGAGGTTCGAAGGGTATTGTTAGTTCTAGCCTCCTAAGTTCCTCACACGTAAGTAATATAAACTTTTGATAATCTAAATCTTAGTAAACTCATTTGTGTTCTACAATAAACGCTACTCTCATTATTCCAACAGAAAACTACCGGCTGGAACCTCACTCTCCTTAAAACTCCACTTCGAACGAGGTACCACTCTCTTGAGCCCACAAACCTAAGGTTGATATACAAGGATTCTACCTTGTATATCCTCGTATCATGTATTCAAGCCACACTTAACCGTATATTTATATACATATATATATATCTTGTAAGCCTGCCTAAACAATGAAACAAACACCCAAATATATACCTATACTTTCTGAAATTTAAGTTACAAATGATCTAAAAGTGGTTGGGAGGGTAAACGTGAGATTTACAATAGTGTAAATGGGGCAAGACACCCGATTTTAGTAGTAATCAGGTGAAACCGAGGCTTAAGGACCTATTTCAGTGGAGTTAGAGCTTAGAACACTTAGAAAGTAAACTTGGAAAGTTTTGTAAAATATGCTAAGGCTAGTATACGCTAGTTGGATGACCCGAAATATGGAAATAACCCAAGAAACGGGCCAAAACAGGAACAACTTAGGCTCTAAGAATTTTCAGGCCTTAGAATAATTATTTCTGAAGTAGAAACCGAGTTTGGTGAATTTTTGGGTTAATATGTAATTTTTACGAATTTATTAACAAAAGTCGATTACCCGAAAACTAGAAATTGTGTTTTAAGAATCACCAATTAGAGTCTGAAAAATTTGGGTTTAAAACAGATGCAAATAAACTTTAAAAAGCTTTAAAAATAATAGGGGGTCAAAAATGGTAAAGAGACAAACCTTGGGGTAGAAAATGCCAAATCTGAAACTTGAGGGGCCAAAAGTGTAAATTCTGCATTTTTGCAGAATTTCAGCAAACTTATGACCAGAATATAATATTAGGTATATTCATATGATACTAAACTTATAAGAACCATTTAACATGATGAAAAACACCCCAAAACCCTAACTTTCCCAAAATGGAAACTTTTGATGCAAAACCTCTAAGAAACAAAGCCACGCACAACCTCACTATAAAATGACACTAAACTATGTTAGGAATCTATAGCTTATTACTTGAATTATGATTATAGGGTGCTAGGACTTGAACTATCTGTTTGTGCAACCTGTCCGATAGCAAGGTGAGTTCTCGTGTCCCCTTTTTACTTTAAGCTTTTGGGGATGAAGCATGCTCTATTTTTACTTTTAAAGCTGAAACTATTATTTTGTGATATTATATAAAATGCTATGTTGTGGACTTGTTGATTCCTGCTGATACAAAGATCACGATCATTAATTCTTTGGTGAACCGCTTGCTTACGTGGATAGATCTATTTGGGGAATCCCCCACACCCAGTGGCTCCCGCTACAGGGAGGTACCCCCACTGGAGATCCGCAAGGGTCGTAGTGGCATGTGACAGGTTTTATAAGAAACAAACGTGGGCCTTACTGGCAGGTAAGGATCCACATGCTAACAGGCTCAGCTTCTCCCTGCGGGGTTAACCGGTATAACATAACTTTAGAAGAGGCAAGCCGGGACTGAGTGCAGGGTTGGTTGTGATTCCACGACATATACTTTAAATATAATGCCTGATATACGAACTTTATGAGATTCTTTTATTTCTCTAAACGAAACCACTTGAACTCACCAACTTTTTAGTTGACACTTCTTCTTTTTGAGCATGTTTCAGGTAACATATGATGAAGATCTAGCTTGTTTAGAGGATGCTTGGACGACCTAGTAACCCGACTTCATGGCATTATGACTTATGTAAAACTTTTGAACAATTTGTTAGGAATGACACTATAATTATGTACCTTTGACATGAAACAATTGATGTAACCGGGCTAAGCCGTTTAGTCCCGGATTTTATTTTTTTTAGTTAAATGTAATGCCATGCGATTTTTCTCTACTTGTGTGCTCTTATGATGGTTTGCTTCCGCTGCCACGTTGTTGCTAGTCTGCGATGTCCCGCCTCTCTGGGCCCGGGGTGTGACAGATTGGTATCAGAGCCACAGGTTGTAGAGAAATCGGGAATACCTTAGTAGACCCTAGGCTACAACCCTGAGACTGTAGGACTGTCCTTGCTTGGGTAAGTGTTGGGGTGATCGGGTTGGATAAATTGATGATTACACTTGATCAACGTAATCATGAATTTATCGGACGCGTAAATCCCAGTACAAAGCCTAAGTGCAACCTTTGGATTAGATCGGCTTAAGGAATACTGGTAGCATAGTCAAGGTTAGAATTTAATTGAACTCCTGTGTGATACTACTGCTTGCTGGTACTGATTCATTGAAACAACTTTTATGGGTTATTACTGCTTACTGATGCAATTACTAGTGGATGCAAACTCTATGAGAAACAACTATTACTATGATCATGAGCTGTGAGAAACAAAATTACTCATGACTGTTTTTACAGGACGATCACATCATGGCCGAAAGAGGTAAGGCACCCGCGCAACTAGATGAGGAGACTGCCCCTGTTGGGACACTAAGGAGGAAGCCCCAGACTGAGTATGAGGCATACCTACGGAGGTGTGGACACCCAGGATGGCTATCCGCGACTTCTGACACACTGAGCCATCCGAGGAGTCATCACCCACATCACCTGCTAGGAGCCGAACGCGCTCCAACTCGCCACATGTAGCAGCTCCCACTCTCTCACCTATCCCACCCATTAGGAGCGGGGGTACCCGTGTAGTTACTCGGCCTAGGAAGAGTGCTAGGCCAGGTCATTCTGTTTCATTTAGGATGCCTCCTCCTCCACCTCCTCATGCCAGGACCCCTACACCAGCGCCTTCTATGCTCGCGCCACCTGGACGTCTATCTCGTGATGAGTATTGGATGCCACCCAGGCATAGCCTGTATGATGGCCCTAGCGTGTTCGCTGGAGACCAGCACTCTCAGTCTAGCCGGCGGGCTAGTGACTTTGGTCCATCCGACCCTACCTTGAGCGAAATACTAAGAACCATCCAGCGCCACGAACTGACGTTACAGCAAGCCACGCGGACCTCTCAATCTGCCCAATTCCAAGCCATGATGGCAAATCACAGCGTCCAGCGCCTGGAGCAAGAGCAGAGGAAGAAGAGCACGGGATGGATCGGTTGGTTAAAGAAGAAATGGCAAGGGTGATATGGCTAGTACTTGGGATGTACGGCAGTAGGCTGCCAAAACTATCTAAGACGCAATTTATTTATCCATTTGAGAAACAATTTCTATTTATGGGGGTGATGACACCTTCCAATTTGTGAGACAATGACACTACTTACTATGTATGGGTAACTCGTGTTTGAATTTGTCTATGAAACAATTGATTAATGATTTAACTTTTGCAGGGTAATGTTGTGTAAAAACGTGACAATTTTTATGTTGTGGGATTGATGCTCTATAATGATAATTATTGTTGTATACTTTGAATGAAACTTGAGTGTGTGATTGTAGAACGTAATAGGAATTATGAGATACAATGTGATACCAGAGACAAAAACTTATGAGATACTAAACCCACTTATCTATGTTACTATCAGAATGCCGCCACGACGTGGAGTTCGTACGGGAAGAAGAATTCCTACCCGAGGCAGGAACCAACCACCCACGCCGCCAGGAACACCAAACGGGGATAATGCTCACCAGGAAAGTGACGAAAGGATCGCCAACTTGGTGGCACAACAAATCGCCAATGCTATCCCAACCATTATTGCCCAGATCAACGCCGATCGGGGAAATACCAATGGGACCAACAATGATGAAGGCAACCGCGAGGAAGCCGAAGCTATCAGAAATGGGTGCTCATACAAAACCTTCATGGCATGTAAGCCAAAGGACTTCAATGGCACCGAGGGTGCAATTGAAACTTATAGGTGGTTGGATGAGATTGAAGCTGTGTTGGACATAAGCGAGTGCAAGCTGGAGCACATGGTGAGATTTGCCTCACAATCTCTCAAAGGACCGGCACTCGAGTGGTGGAGAACCATCATCCAACCTCGAGGCCGGGATGCTGTTGGCAGAATGAACTGGGCGGAATTCAGGGAATTAGTTATCGGCAAGTACTGCCCGATTAACCAGCTGGAGAGGCTCGAGGCCGAATTTCTAAATCTGGAGATGAAAGGCCCGAACTACACTCAGTACATAAACCGATTCCTCGCATTGTCCAGGCTGGTACCACACTTGGTAATGCCCGAATCCAAGGGCGTAGCCCGTTTCATTTGGGGGTTACACCCAAGGGTGAGGGGCATGGTTAAGTCTTCCAGGCCTACTACTCTACAGGCTGCAGTCGATGTTGCCAGCAGCCTGACTGACGACCAAGTGAGAGCCGGGTGGACGGAGCATGAAAGGAATGAGGACAAGAGGAAGACTGTGGATGGAAAGAGGAAGTGGTTCGACAACAAGAGGATGGTCGGCAGCAGTAGTGGTTCGAGCAAGCGACCTGGAGAAGAGGCTAAGCGAGGTGACCAAGGTGGAAAGACTAGGAGGCTGTATCAAGGCACAAGCCCCTACTGCACTAAATGCAAGGTTCATCACCAGGGGGAATGTAAACCCATGCCTTGTTTCCGATGCAGGAAATATGGTCACCTGATAAAGGACTGCACTTATGAGCCTGGAAAGCAATGCTACGAGTGCGGAGACCCAGGGCATATGAGGAACAAGTGCCCCAAGCTAGCAAAGGACAAGGACACTCGACCCAACAAGCCCACAGGAAGAGCGTTTGTGATGGATCCAAATGGTGCTCGCAAAGAACCCGACGTGGTGAACGGTACGTTTCTTGTAAATGACCACCCTGCTACTGTGCTATTTGATACTGGAGCAACCGCCAGTTTTGTTTCTACTACTTTTAGGTCATTGATTGGATTGACTGTTTGCCCCTTGACTGAAACATACACCGTAGAACTAGCTGACGGCAATATAATTGAAACTAACGAAATCATCAAAATTGCAAGTTGATTCTAGAGGGTAATTCCTTTGATATAGATCTGATGCCTATTAAATTAGGAGGTTTTGATGTAGTAGTAGGAATGGATTGGCTGGCTAAAAATAGGGCTGAAATTATCTGTGATGAGCGTTTGCTCAAAATACCCCTAGCCAGCGGGGAAATGTTAGTAGTCCATGGAGAAAGGAGTCACCCACTGTGTCCTATGATATCCCACCTAAAGGCTACCCAAAGCCTTATGAAAGGACACGAAGCCTTTATATTATACGTGATGAAGGTGAAAGAGGAAAAGAAGATTGAAGACATACCTGTGGTGTCTGAATACTCGGAAGTATTCCCAGAAGACTTACCAGGACTCCCTCCAGACCGACAAGTCGAATTCCAGATTGACCTACTACCTGGCGCCGCACCGGTGGCCAAAGCTCCTTACCGACTCGCTCCACCCGAAATGAAGGAACTAATGTTACAAATCCAAGAGTTGCTTGACAAAGGGTTCATACGACCCAGTGTCTCGCCCTGGGGTGCACCGGTGCTGTTTGTCAAAAAGAAGGACGGAACACTACGAATGTGCATCGACTATAGGGAACTGAACAAGCTTACCGTAAAGAACCGGTACCCTCTTCCCAGAATTGACGACCTATTCGATCAATTGCAGGGAGCAAGCTATTTCTCGAAAATAGATCTGCGATCGGGGTATCACCAACTAAAAATAAAGGAAGAGGACGTTCCGAAAACAGCTTTCAGAACCCGATATGGTCACTACGAATACCTAGTCATGCCTTTTGGGTTGACTAACGCACCCGCAGCGTTCATGGATCTCATGAACCGTGTGTGCCGTCCGTACTTAGACCAGTTCGTGATCGTTTTTATCGACGATATTTTGATCTACTCTCGAAGCAAGGAGGAACATGAGAAACACCTTCGGATAATTCTTGATCTACTCAAGAATGAGCAATTATACGCAAAGTTCTCCAAATGTGAGTTTTGGATGCGTGAAATTCAGTTTCTCGGTCACATAGTGAACAAGGATGGAATCCAGGTGGATCCATCAAAGATAGAGGCTATTAAGAACTGGAAGGTCCCCGAAACTCCTACCGAGATTAGACAGTTTCTTGGTTTGGCCGGCTACTATAGGAGGTTTATTAAGGATTTCTCTCGGACAGTGCAGCCTCTAACCACGTTAACCAAGAAGGATGTGACCTATGAATGGGGACAGGAGCAAGATGAAGCCTTTGATCTATTGAAGGAGAAACTATGTAGCGCGCCTATCCTTGCCCTACCCGAGGGAACCAATGACTTCGTGGTTTATTGCGATGCCTCGCGCCAAGGGTTTGGCTGTGTGTTAATGCAGCGGGAGAAAGTGATCGCGTATGCATCCAGATTGCTGAACGAGCACGAAAGGAATTATACGACACATGATTTGGAACTAGGTGCTGTGGTATTTGCACTCAAAATATGGAGACACTACCTTTATGGTACTAAGTGTGTCATCTATACCGATCATAAAAGCCTGCAGCATATCCTCAACCAGAAAATGTTGAACATGCGCCAAAGAAGATGGGTAGAGTTACTAAGCGATTACGAATGCGAGATTCGCTACCATCCGGGCAAGGCAAATGTGGTAGCTGATGCCTTGAGTAGAAAGGAACGGGAGAAACCTCTTCGCGTTCGTGCTTTAAGGATGAGCGTATACACTAGCCTCGTTGCTAGGATTAGGGAAGCACAAAGGCAAGCCTTCAATGAAAATAACCTGATGGGAGAGATGTTAACAGGGATGGAAAAGCGTTTGGAAATGGACAATGATGGGCTATACAAATGCGAAGGAAGGACGTGGATACCTAATCATGGCGGGGTTAGGACTATAGTCTTGGACGAAGCTCACAAGTCCAGATACTCGATCCACCCGGGAAGCGATAAGATGTATCAGGACTTAAAGGCACTTTTCTGGTGGCCTGGACTAAAGAAATCTATCGCCACCTATGTGAGCAAATGTTTAACTTGCGCAATGGTAAAGGCTGAAAACCAGAAACCATCAGGAACCTTACAGCAGCCCGAAATCCCGGAATGGAAATGGGATAACATTACTATGGATTTTGTCACCAAACTACCAAGAACGTCCCGCGGTCATGATACAATTTGGGTAGTTGTAGACAGGCTTACCAAATCAGCACATTTCTTACCGGTCCGAGAAGACTATGAGATGTCGAAGTTAGCCCGAATATACATCGACGAAATAGTGACACGGCATGGAGTGCCGCTCTCGATCATCTCTGATCGTGATAGTCGTTTCACGTCACGATTTTGGAAATCTCTCCAACAAGCCTTAGGGACCCGTCTTGACATAAGCACGGCGTATCACCCTCAAACCGACGGACAGAGTGAAAGAACTATTCAGACCTTGGAAGATATGCTGAGAGCGTGCGTAATCGACTTTGGTGGAAGCTGGGATCGCCACCTTCCACTAGTGGAATTCTCATATAATAATAGCTATCACTCAAGCATAAAAGCTGCCCCCTATGAAGCCTTGTACGGCAGGAAATGTCGGTCACCATTGAGTTGGAATGAGATAGGTGATAGTCAAGTGATGGGGCCCGATGTTGTGATGGAGACTACGGAGAAGATAGCCAAGATTAAGGAACGACTGAAAACAGCCCGAGACCGTCAAAAGAAATATGCTGACAGAAGACGAAAACCTCTTGAATTTCAAGTAGGTGATAAGGTAATGCTAAAAGTCGCGCCATGGAAAGGAGTTATGAGATTTGGCAAGAAGGGCAAGCTAAGCCCAAGGTATATTGGACCATTTGAAATACTGGCAAGAGTTGGTCCGGTAGCATACCAACTCAGCCTTCCTGAGGAACTGAGCTACATACATAACACTTTTCATGTGTCAAATTTGAAGAAGTGTCTGGTTGACAAAGCCCTGGAGTTACCATTGAAAGAAGCGAAAATAAATGACAAACTGAACTTTGTTGAGGAACCCATAGAGATTACTGACCGATTAGTTCAGAGACTTAGGCGAAGTTGCATACCTAAGGTGAAGGTACGATGGAACTCTAAACGAGGACCTGAGTTTACATGGGAGCGAGAAGATGAGATGAGAAACCAATATCCATATCTCTTTAAAGCCAACCGCTCGGAGACTTAACAAAAACAAAATTTCGGGACGAAATTTTCTAAACGGTGGGAGAATGTAACAACCCCTCCTCGACCCTTACCGAAAGATGTGTGAATTCTTCCAAGTCATACTCATGAACAGTGCTCATGTGTCTAGGAGTTGCTGGAAAAATGGCTAAGTGTCGCGCTCATGTGTCTAACAGTACTTATACGCCTGGAATAATGCCCCCGCGACTAAGTCCTGGTCGTTTCAGCACCCTAATACGACCAACAGTGGTAAAACGACCAAGACTGCTAATACGGCCAACAGTGGTAAAATGACCAACAGTGGTAAAACGACCAAGACTGCTAATACGGCCAACAGTGGTAAAATGACCAACAGTGGTGAAACGACCAACAGTGGTCATGCTCCTAACAGTTGTCATACGCCCAAAACAGTGGTAATACGCCTAGAACTTTTCTTGTATTTTTGGATATATATTTAACTCCTGATTATTTTTCCACACTTATTTTATATCCATTATGGATACTTTACATCGTGGAAACATATTTTTGTATGAGAAACTACTAACCGAATGAATACTAGAAACGATTATGTTTTAATACTTAGACAAATAACTCATCCATATACATATATATATATATATATATACATATATATATCCACGGCTTAACATAATAATAATAATAATAATAATAAGACCACAATAGGATAAAACAAATAAAACAAAGCCTTGCATGGCCGCCCATAAACCACCAATCCCACACCATCTGCGAAACCCACTCAACACTCAACCACTTTCCCACTTTTCCATACATGCAAACCCCGATTGTAACTTATATCTCATAATCTTCATCTCTCGGGTTCTCACTATTCCCACTCACTCTTATTCTCTCATCCAAGAACACTCACACACAACTCTCTCTACTCTTTCTCTCATTTTCTCTCGACTGAAATCACACACACTTCATTCTCTTAATCTTCTAGCAATAACTATCGAAGGAAACAAGGCTGTCCCTGAGGTTCGAAGGGTATTGTTAGTTCTAGCCTCCTAAGTTCCTCACACGTAAGTAATATAAACTTTGATAATCTAAATCTTAGTAAACTCATTTGTGTTCTACAATAAACGCTACTCTCATTATTCCAACAGAAAACTACCGGCTGGAACCTCACTCTCCTTAAAACTCCACTTCGAACGAGGTACCACTCTCTTGAGCCCACAAACCTAAGGTTGATATACAAGGATTCTACCTTGTATATCCTCGTATCATGTATTCAAGCCACACTTAACCGTATATTTATATACATATATATATATCTTGTAAGCCTGCCTAAACAATGAAACAAACACCCAAATATATACCTATACTTTCTGAAATTTAAGTTACAAATGATCTAAAAGTGGTTGGGAGGGTAAACGTGAGATTTACAATAGTGTAAATGGGGCAAGACACCCGATTTTAGTAGTAATCAGGTGAAACCGAGGCTTAAGGACCTATTTCAGTGGAGTTAGAGCTTAGAACACTTAGAAAGTAAACTTGGAAAGTTTTGTAAAATATGCTAAGGCTAGTATACGCTAGTTGGATGACCCGAAATATGGAAATAACCCAAGAAACGGGCCAAAACAGGAACAACTTAGGCTCTAAGAATTTTCAGGCCTTAGAATAATTATTTCTGAAGTAGAAACCGAGTTTGGTGAATTTTTGGGTTAATATGTAATTTTTACGAATTTATTAACAAAAGTCGATTACCCGAAAACTAGAAATTGTGTTTTAAGAATCACCAATTAGAGTCTGAAAAATTTGGGTTTAAAACAGATGCAAATAAACTTTAAAAAGCTTTAAAAATAATAGGGGGTCAAAAATGGTAAAGAGACAAACCTTGGGGTAGAAAATGCCAAATCTGAAACTTGAGGGGCCAAAAGTGTAAATTCTGCATTTTTGCAGAATTTCAGCAAACTTATGACCAGAATATAATATTAGGTATATTCATATGATACTAAACTTATAAGAACCATTTAACATGATGAAAAACACCCCAAAACCCTAACTTTCCCAAAATGGAAACTTTTGATGCAAAACCTCTAAGAAACAAAGCCACGCACAACCTCACTATAAAATGACACTAAACTATGTTAGGAATCTATAGCTTATTACTTGAATTATGATTATAGGGTGCTAGGACTTGAACTATCTGTTTGTGCAACCTGTCCGATAGCAAGGTGAGTTCTCGTGTCCCCTTTTTACTTTAAGCTTTTGGGGATGAAGCATGCTCTATTTTTACTTTTAAAGCTGAAACTATTATTTTGTGATATTATATAAAATGCTATGTTGTGGACTTGTTGATTCCTGCTGATACAAAGATCACGATCATTAATTCTTTGGTGAACCGCTTGCTTACGTGGATAGATCTATTTGGGGAATCCCCCACACCCAGTGGCTCCCGCTACAGGGAGGTACCCCCACTGGAGATCCGCAAGGGTCGTAGTGGCATGTGACAGGTTTTATAAGAAACAAACGTGGGCCTTACTGGCAGGTAAGGATCCACATGCTAACAGGCTCAGCTTCTCCCTGCGGGGTTAACCGGTATAACATAACTTTAGAAGAGGCAAGCCGGGACTGAGTGCAGGGTTGGTTGTGATTCCACGACATATACTTTAAATATAATGCCTGATATACGAACTTTATGAGATTCTTTTATTTCTCTAAACGAAACCACTTGAACTCACCAACTTTTTAGTTGACACTTCTTCTTTTTGAGCATGTTTCAGGTAACATATGATGAAGATCTAGCTTGTTTAGAGGATGCTTGGACGACCTAGTAACCCGACTTCATGGCATTATGACTTATGTAAAACTTTTGAACAATTTGTTAGGAATGACACTATAATTATGTACCTTTGACATGAAACAATTGATGTAACCGGGCTAAGCCGTTTAGTCCCGGATTTTATTTTTTTTAGTTAAATGTAATGCCATGCGATTTTTCTCTACTTGTGTGCTCTTATGATGGTTTGCTTCCGCTGCCACGTTGTTGCTAGTCTGCGATGTCCCGCCTCTCTGGGCCCGGGGTGTGACACTGTGGTAGTGTTTCATCAGCTCTTGTATCAACAGGATATTATCAATGATTTGTGTTCCTGGAATAAAGGGTGAATGATTCTAACTGATAATAATATCAAGAGCATTCTTGATTCTATTACAGAGAACTTTAGGGATACACTTTTACAAAACATTACAGCAAGCAATTGGTTTATAATCAGCAACTTTTCTGGGATTTTCACATTTAGGCATAAGAGAGATTAGAGTAGCATTGACTTCTTTAAGAAGTTTTCCATTGTGAAAAAATTCTTTAACAGCAAGACAGACCTTTTCCCCAACAATGCACCATGCACTTTTGAAGAATTTAGAAGAGTACCGATCAGGTCCAGGAGCCTTGTCATCATCAATATCAAAGAGAGCCTCTTTAATTTCATCATTAGTAGCAGGCTGAACCATAGGATCAGATATATTCCTTGGAAGTTTATTAACAAATAAAGAGGTAGGATCACAGATGTCTTTCACAGTAACAGAATTCCCCAAAAAGTTACTGAAATGATCAACAAAGGCATTTCCAACCTTATCTCCTTCATAATACTTAGACACAGTCATATCAAACGACACTGCATGAATTTTTAAAATAAACATTTGACTTCAATTAGAAGAACATAAACAAAATAAACATTAGTGCGGAAGCGTACACATGGAATGTAAACCAATACATGAAAGTTACAAGTGGCAAATCAAAACAAAATGTTCAATGCAAGAAATTAAGCTTGATGATGCATGTCCTGAGTGTGTTCCTGAAGCGTGCATCATGAGCCTATGCGTTCCTGTGACCTGAGAAAACATGCTAAAGTATGTCAACATAAAGTTAGTGAGTTCACATGTTTAATTTCAGATAAAATGTTAGTAACTGTTCAAATGGTAAAGTAATTAAAGCATATCGATAGGTAGCTAGCCTATAGTCAAGTTACTTAGCGTTTCGAACCGAAGCTGACTGATTGCATGTCCTATATGTTTGTTGTCTTCCCGTCACGTCTCACCAGACAGTGACAAATGTTAGGGTCAATAATGCACCCTTTTGACCTCCAATCAAGCTAGCACGACTAGCCTGGGCGGGGTTTGTCAAACCCAGTAGTACTACTCAGAATTACCTCGCTACACGTTACTAACGGTTCGAGAATGTAAGGACTGTTATGTGTGTTTGCACTAACGTAACAGGCGATATCAATAATACTAAAACCATTTATGAAAATATGTTTGCATGTTTTCTCCCCCAAAAGGAAAGAAAGTAAAATAGGGGCCGTGAAGACTCACAGATTATGTAGTATGTAGGATGGAAGCCTCCCAAGTGTTGTTTACAACGAACGGTCAAACACCTATTGACAGCTATGTTAAGCGTTAATGATGTGTCTAGTGTTAATAGTAATGTTTAGTCGGGTCGGGTCGTATCGGTTCGGTAGTGCGTAACACACACATAAACGCACGCAATGGATCTTGTGTAGATCCAAGTATTAGAATCGTTGCCATTGTCAATGATATTTGTGTAAAAGGGTTGTTGTTGTTAGAGAATTACTTGGTAAGCATTAGTGGTACAAATCGATTGTTATTAATAGTAAAATGTTAAGTTGGTTTGATCTGGAATACCATTAATAAGTTTGATAGTGTAACTTTTAAAGATTGTCATTAGCAACGGTACTCGTGTCGATGTCACCTTAACATCACACGATAAACACACTGCACACAAGACGAAAATCACTCACAGCAATTCCACTCGCACGACAGGACTAGACGCACAACTCAACACTTCATCCGCACGAATGGGCCTTCAATCATACGAATCAGCTTCCTTCGTACGATTGAACCCTCCTTCGTGCGACTCAGCATTCAGTCGTACCACACAGCACCCATTCGCACGACTCAACGGCCATTCGCGCGATTCAACCTTCATTCGTACGAATCAGCTTCATTCGTATGACTGAACCTTCATTCGTGCGATTGGACGTTCAGTCGTGCGATACACACGGTCGCACACATTCATCCGCAATGACTCAATCGCACACACTCTCAATTGCATGCATTCAATCGCACGACACGCACATACGCATAGACTCAGTCGCACGACTCACCCCAGTCGCACCACTCAGTCGCACGATAGACTTAGACGCATGGACTCAGTCGCAAGACTCACTCAGTCGCACGACTCAATCGCCAGAAAGTCCCAGTCGCGAAACAGCAGGTCGCGACCGCTGGAGGTGCAGAGCAGCGTTCAGCTGCTCCGGGCACGAGTTTCCCACATCAAGGACCTCCAGAAACACTTTTCTAACATCTCTAAGTAAAATGCACATGCAGAAGGACAACACACGCACCCACACGACCTCATGTGCTCGGGTTGAACCCGAGCACCCGAATCCCTAAATTCGCAGAAGTGAGACGAGCAAGAAAAGGGTAGCCAAGGTCGCCTACCTGCTGAAAATGTGTTAACTCAGCTGTAGCCACGATTTCCCTGGTGAAAATGAGATCAAACGAGGTGGTTTTGGTGCTAGGATGTGGTGGAGAGGTGGAGGAGAAGAAAGTGAAGAAGGAGATGAAGAAGAGGGTGTAGAAATGAAAGTTAGGGCTGGTCAGGGGTTTATATACCCAGCCCTAGTTTGTCAATTTGTCACCTTTGGTCCTCCCACTTAGTCCCCGAGTTCCGGAATTTATTTCGGTTGATAACAACGTAAATGGGCGAGTTATATTAATTAAGAGGATTCCTTAAGTAATCCCGTTTATCCGAATCCTGTACAAACACCATTTTGTATCTTGAAAATGGGGTCATTCATGACGTTAGTACTATATAACATAATATATTTAACGATGACGGTGGCGATGCTTATAAACGTTTTAGGTGATAACGATGCAAACAATGATGACGACAACAGTCGGAATGGTGTTAACCTGAAATTACGGTGTGTCACATTATCCCATTGTCGAAGGAATTTTGTCTCGAAAATTAGAACATCATGTTACGAGGTTGAACGGGTGATACAAGGCTCAGCGGTTTGTAATGTATATTGAATAGAGTTTCTGCGTATCTTAAGGGGTAGATGCCTGATTCTGGAACAGTTGCGGGTACTTCTTCTTCATATGATCCTAGCGTTCCCAGATAAATTCTGGTACACGCTTTGACTTCTAACGGACCTTGACGATAGGGATACGACTATGTTTGAGTGTCTTGAGCTCTCGGTCCATAACTTCCACTGGTTCCTCGATGAAATGTAGTTGTTCGTCAACATGTATCTCGTCTAACGGAACGACCAGAGTCTCGTCTACAAGGCATTTCCTCAGGTTTGAAACATGGAACACATCGTGTACTCCACGGAGTTCTGCGGGTAGGTTCAGCTGATAGGCCACGGGGCTAACCCGTTTGACAATCTCAAACGGTCCCACGTATCTAGGGTTTAGTTTCCCACGTTTTCTGAAACGAATCACACCCTTCCAAGGTGACACTTTCAAAAGCACCTTGTCACCTATTTGAAATTCCAATGGTCGGCGACGCTTATCAGCGTAACTCTTCTGTCGGTCACGTGTTGTGCCATACGGTTACGGATCTGAACGATCTTCTTGGTCGTCTCGTGCACAAGTTCAGGGCCGGTAAGTTGACTTTCTCTAACTCCCGCCTAACAAATAGGTGATCGACACTTACGCCCATACAGTGCCTCAAATGGAGCAGCTTTGATCGATATGTGATAGCTATTGTTGTAAGAAAACTCAACTAGCGGTAAGTGAGTTTCCCAACTGCTGCCGAAATCTATCACGCAGGCACGCAACATGTCTTCTAAAGTCTGGATCGTACACTCACTCTGGCCATCAGTTTGAAGGTGATATGCGGTGCTCATATCCAACTGCGTTCCCAATGATCGTTGTAAGGATTTCCAGAAATGTGAAGTGAATCGAGCGTCACGATCAGAGATAATGGAAATTGGCACACCGTGCCGAGAGACTATTTCCCTTAGGTAGATACGAGTCAACTTTTCCATGCGGTCTGTCTCCCGGATTGCCAGGAAATGTGCAGATTTCGTCAAGCGATCCACGATCACCCATATGGTATCGCATCCGCTGGGAGTTTTTGGTAGTTTTATGATGAAATCCATTGATATCTGTTCCCACTTCCATACTGGAATTTCCGGTTGTTGAAGTAAACCAGATGGTCGTTGATACTCCACCTTAACCTTAGAACAGGTTAAACATCTGCTTACATTGGTGGCGATATCGGCTTTCATGTTTGGCCACCAGTAAAGAACCTTCAGATCGTGATACATCTTGTCTGAACCTGGATGGATAGAGTACCGTGATTTGTGAGCTTCGTCCATTACTAGCTCTCGTAGGTCTCCATACAAGGGAACCCATGTTCGGTCCACGAAGTAACGGATTCCGTCAGACTTGGTTTCCAGTTGCTTCTCCATGCCTCGTAGCGATTTGGCTTTCAGGTTCTCGTCTTTTAATGCCTCAAGTTGAGCATTGCGGATCTGATCGGGTAAACCGGTGTGAATGGTGAGTTGTAATGCTTGAACTCGTTTTGGCTTAGGTGTCTCCTTTCGACTTAAGGCATCTGCTACTACATTAGCCTTGCCCGGATGATACTTGATCGCACAATCGTAGTCGTTCAAACTCAACCCAACTACGTTGTCTCATGTTCGGCTCTTTCTGTTCAAAGATGTGCTGGAGACTCTTGTGATCGGTGTAAATGGTGCACTTGGTACCGTACAAGTAGTGTCTCCATATCTTGAGTGCAAACACGACTGCTCCCAGCTCTAGGTCATATGTCGTGTAGTTTTTCTTATGAACCTTCAATTGTCGGGAAGCATAAGCAATCACCTTCTTGCGTTGCATTAGCACACAACCGAGGCCTTGATTAGAAGCATCACAGTAAACTACGAAATCATCTGTTCCCTCAGGCAGGGATAGAATCGGTGCCGTACAGAGTTTCTGCTTCAGAACCTGAAATGCGGATTCTTGTTTGTCACCCCAATTGTACGTAGTGCCTTTATGAGTTAATACGGTGAGAGGTTGAGCAATCTTTGAAAACCCTTCAATGAACCGTCGATAATAGCCAGCCAACCCGAGAAACTGTCGTACCTCAGTCGGAGTCTTAGGCGTTGCCCAGTTCTTGATGGCTTCTATTTTTGCCAGGTCAACATGTATCCCATTCTCATTGACCACATGACCCAAGGAATGGACCTCTCGTTTCCAGAAGTCGCACTTTGAAAGTTTAGTGTACAATTGTTCTCATTTCAGCAGCTCCAAAATCAGCCTAAGGTGCTCCTCATATTCTTCCTTATTCTTTGAATAAATAAGGATGTCATCGATGAAGACAATGACGAACTTGTCCAAATAGGGTTTGCACACTCGGTTCATGAGGTCCATGAAAACCGCTAGCGCATTGGTCAACCCAAATGGCATAACCAAAAACTCGTAGTGGCCATACCTAGTTCTGAAAGCAGTCTTTGAAATGTCTTCATCTCGAATCCTTAGTTGATGATAACCCGACCTCAGATCTATCTTGGAATAGAAACTCGACCCTTGAAGTTGATCGAACAAATCATCGATGCGCGGGAGAGGATAACGATTCTTAACCGTTGCTTTGTTCAATTCCCTATAATCAATACACATACGAAAGGTTCCGTCCTTTTTCTTGACAAACAAGACTGGGGCTCCCCACGGTGATGAGCTAGGTCTGATAAACCCTTTATCCAATAGTTCCTGCAATTACGTAGACAGCTCTTGTAGTTCTTTTGGAGCTAATTTGTACGGTGCTCTCATGATAGGTGTGGCTCCAGGTATGAAATCAATCTAGAACTCGACTTGGCGATGCGGTGGGAGACCGGGTAGGTCTTCCGGGAAAACCTCGGGATAATCACGTACAACAAGGATATCTTCAATCTTCTTTTCCTCAGTTTCTTTTTCAGTGACCATAGCAAGGAAAGCGGTATGAGCCTTACGCAAGCACTTCTGGGCTTTCATGTAGGAGATGATTCTTGAGACCGTACCACTCCTTTCGCCCTGAACTGATAAAACTTCACCACTAGGAAGTGGTACACGAACGATTTTCTCACCACAGGTGATCTCAGCTTGATTCTTGGACAACCAGTCCATTCCAAGAACTACATCAAAGCTACCAAGTGTGACAGGCATCAGATCTATATCTAACTCATGACCACATAATCCTAGCTTTCATCCCTTAATGATGTGAGTTGCCTCAATTAGTTTCCCGTCAGCTAATTCTATAGTGTAACTAGGCTCCACATCAGCTAAGGTTACATCTAAGAACTTAATGAACTTGTTGGAAACAAAACTCTTGTCAGCACCGGTATCAAACAGTATAGAAGCAAAACAACCATTCAGGGGAAACATACCAGTAACCACATTCTGATCATTCCTTGCCTCGCCGGAACCAATCACAAAAGCATGACCTTTAGCATTGCTTCCATTATTGCCCTTGTTTCCACTCTTCAGCTATGGCAATCCTTCCTGTAGTGGCCCTCCTTACCACACTCATAACAGCCTCTAGTCGCTTCGCCCTGGCGTTGTTGTTGAGGTTGTTGCTTAGTCATCAGTTCACCCCTGCAGTCTTTAGCAGCATGACCCATATTTCCACACCTTTGACAACGGAGTCGATCACACTGGCCATGTTGGTAAAAGTTGCACTGGTTACACTTCGGATACTTGCCCACATAGTTGCTCGATCCCTAACCATTGTTGTTGTTGTTGCTGTTCTGATTGTTGTTGGTGAAGCTTCTTGATGAATCAAACTTTCTGGTCTGTTGTTGCTGGGTGTTATTGGAGCTTGAAGACTTGCTATTGTTACCATCCCATTTCCTTTTATGATCAGATGAACCAGATGCAGCGCCACGTTTAGGCAAAGTACCCTGTGCCACTTCCTGATCAGTGAGCTTGTGAGCTAGACGGATAGCCTGCTGAATAGTGATAGGATCAGTAGCCATTACACTAGCTTGGATTTGAGGAGCTAGACCATTAATGTACTTCTTAATCTGTTTGTAGGCCGGGGTCACAATCTGAGGACATAAAGCAGCCAACTCGTGTGAACGAGTCGTATATTCCTCAATGTCAAAACCAATCATCCTTTTATGATCAGATGAACCAGATGCAGCGCCACGTTTAGGCAAAGTACCCTGTGCCACTTCCTGATCAGTGAGCTTGTGAGCTAGACGGATAGCCTGCTGAATAGTGATAGGATCAGTAGCCATTACACTAGCTTGGATTTGAGGAGCTAGGCCATCAATGTACTTCTTAATCCATTTGTAGGCCGGGGTCACAATCTGAGGACATAAAGCAGCCAACTCGTGTGAACGAGTCGTATATTCCTCAATGTCAGAACCAATCATCTTAAGATTCCAAAACTCTGCTTCTAGTTTCTGGACTTTGTTTCTACGGCAATATTCTTCTTTCATCAAAATCTTGAAATCATCCCATGGCAAACCATTAGAAGCATCAAGTCCTAAGGTCTGGACTTGTGAGTTCCACCACGTCAGAGCTGGTCCTTCCAGTGTGCCGGAGGCGTACATGACACGACTTCCTACAGGACAGTTGCACATGGCGAAAACAACTCGAGTTTCTCCAGCCAGTGAAGTAATGAGACAGCACCATCAGAACCACTAAAAGAGTGAGGTTTACAATCCATAAACATCTTGAAGGTACAGACTGTTTGACCTCCTTGATTCAGATTCTGGTTGTTCTGGTTCTGATTGCGGGCCTATTCATAGGCTGCAAGCGCATCATCAACATGCTCATTGATGATAGCATCCAACTCAGCTTGAGTGATGTTGATGTTTCCTCGTCCACACGGGCGTCCAGGTCTTCTTCCAGACATGATTCTTCAATTCACAATACACAACAGTCACTAATCGAATAATAATTATTGATAAAAATAAATTGTAGGAAATACAACGTATTTAAATCAAACAATCATAATTCAATATATCTTTGTGTTGGATGGAAAATAATCTGGCGATCCGAGTTAAAATATTCCCCTTTGAAGCTCTAAGTGTCTTATATATCTAAGTCCGATTCTCTAATAGACTTTGAATCCCTTAGTTGTCCCTCTTTTACTACTCAGACTAGTGTAAAAGATAGGATATGTTGGAAATAGTAACAAGTGTGAAAGAGTTGGAAGAGTAAGGTGTTGTCTTTGTTTGTCATCGTTAGGCTAGTCGTGCGGGTTAGGAAGGTTTCCGTGTTCCAAAGTGGTAATGTTAGGTTCAATTCGTCGTTGCATCAACTCCGGGAGTGAAAAAACAAGTGTAGATGTTGGAAGTGAGCGAGCGGGATTCTCCGCCCCTCTTTCAGTCGATAATGATGCATGTGACATGCAGATAATGTTATGTTCGTTCAGCAATGTAATGTTAGTATGCCGGGAGGATGTTCGTACAACAGTTGATCATGTAAATGTGTTTGTGTGACACTAGTGTTGTGTCTAATGCTATAGTCTAGATGCAAATGCAATCCTAGTTCTCTATAACCTGTGGCTCTGATACCAATCTGTCACACCCTCAATTTCCAGAAACGGGGTTTTACCGTTAGGCGTGTGACAAACCAGGATCTCAGACACAGTCATATCAAATGACACTACATGAATTTTTAAAAATAAACATTTGACTTCAATCAGAGGAACATAAACAAAATAAACATTAGTGCGGAAGCGTATACATGGAATGTAAACCAATACATGAAAGTTACAAGTGCCAAATCAAAACAAAATGTTTAATGCAAGAAATTTAGATTGATGATGCATGTCCTGAGTGTGTTCCTGAAGCGTGCATCATGAGCCTATGCGTTCCTGTGACCTAAGAAAACATGCTAAAGTGTGTCAACATAAAGTTGGTGAGTTCACAGGTTTAATTTCAGATAAAATGTTGGTAACTGTTCAAATGGTAAAATAATTAAAGCATATCGATAGGTAGCTAGCCTATAGTCAAGTTACTTAGCGTTTCGAACCGAAGCTGACTGTTTGCATGTCCCATATGTTTGTTGTCTTCCCGTCACGTCTCACCTGACAGTGACAAATGTTAGGTCAATAATGCACCCGTTTGACCTCCAATCAAGCTAGCGCGACTAGCCCGGGCGGGGTTTGTCAAACCCAGTAGTACTACTCAGAATTACCTCACTACACGTTACTAACGGTTCGAGAATGTAAGGACTGTTAAGTGTGTTTGCACTAACGTAACAGGCGATATCAATAATACTAAAACCATTTATGAAAATATGTTTGCATGCTTTCTCCCCAAAAGGAAAGAAAGTAAAATAGGGGCTATGAAGACTCACAGATTATGTAGTAAGTATGTAGGATGGAAGCCTCCCAAGTGTTTTTTACAACGAACGGTCAAACACCTATTGACAGTTATGTTAAGCGTTAATGATGTGTCTAGTGTTAATAGTAATATTTAGTCGGGTCGGGTCGTATCGGGTCGGTAGTGGGTAACACACACATAAACGCACGCAATGGATCTTGTGTAGATCCAAGTATTAGAATCGTTGCCATTGTCGATGATATTTGTGTAAACGGGTTGTTGTTGTTAGAGAATTACTTAGTAAGCATTAGTAGTACAAATAGATTGTTGTTAATAGTAAAATGTTAAGTTGGTTTGATCTGGAATACCATTAATAAGTTTGATAGTGTAACTTTTAAAGATTGTCATTAGCAACGGTACTCGTGTCGATGTCACCTTAACATCACACGATAAACACACTGCACACAAGACGAAAAATCACTCACAGCAATTCCACTCGCATGACAGGACCAGATGCACAACTCAACACTCCATCCGCATAAATGGGCCTTCAATCGTATGAATCAGCTTCCTTCGTACGATTGAACCTTCCTTCGTGCGACTCAGCATTCAGTCGTACCACACAGCACCCATTCGCACGACTCAACGGCCATTCGCGCGATTCAACCTTCATTTGTACGAATCAGCTTCATTCATATGACTGAACCTTCATTCGTGCGATTGGACCTTCAGTCGTGCGATACACACAGTCGCACACCTTCATCCGCATTGACTCAATCGCACACACTCTCAATCGCATGCATTCAATCGCATGACACGCCCATACGCATAGACTCAGTCACACGACTCACCCCAGTCGCACCACTCAGTCGCACGATAGACTCAGACGCATGGACTCAGTCGCACGACTCACTCAGTCGCACGGCTCAGTCGCCTGAAAGGCCCAGTCGTGAAACAGCATGTTCTCGACTGCTGGAGGTGCAGAGCAGCGTCCAGCTGCTCCGGGCACGAGTTTCCCACATCAAGGACCTCCAGAAACACTTTTCTAACATCTCTAAGTAAAATGCACATGCAGAAGGACAACACACGCACCCACACGACCTCATGTGCCCGGGTTGAACCCGAGCACCCGAAACCCTAATTTCGCAGAAGTGAGACGAGCAAGAAAAGGGCAGCCAAGGTTGCCTACCTGCTGAAAATGTGTTAACTCAGTTGTAGCCATGATTTCCCTGGCGAAAACGAGATCAAACGAGGTGGTTTTGGTGCTAGGATGTGGTAGAGAAGTGGAGGAGAAGAAAGTGAAGAAGGAGATGAAGAAGAGGGTGTAGAAATGAAAGTTAGGGCTGGTAAGGGGTTTATATACCCAGCCCTAGTTTCGTAATTTGTCACCTTTGGTCCTCGCACTTAGTCCCCGAGTTCCCGAATTTGTTTCGATTGATAACGACGTAAATGGGCGAGTTATATTAATTAAGAGGATTCCTTAAGTAATCTCGTTTATCCGAATCCTCTACAAACACCATTTTGTTTATCTTGAAAATGGGGTCATTCATGACGTTAGTATTATATAACATAATATATTTAATGATGAAAGTGGCGATGCTTGTAAACGTTTTAGGTGATAACGATGCAAACAATGATAACGACAACAGTCGGAATGGTGTTAACCTGAAATTACGGTGTGTCACAGAGAACATCCTATTGAACATTCAGAAGGATTTAAAATAGTATTAAAATCCCCAACTACAATCCAGGGATCTTTGTTGACAAAAGCACTGAAATTTTTAAGGGAATTCCATAAAGGCTTCCTTCTAGGAGATTTAAGATTTCCATATATAAAGGAGCAATAAAATTGTTGAGAATTTCCTTTGACTTTGAAAAAGCAGTTAACAGCTTGCTCAGACATATCAATCATAACAAGATCAACATAGTTAGGATCCTAACCCATAATGATTCTCACCCAATTGCTGCTAGAGTCTTTATTGGAGATCCAGTCCTATTTTCTAAAAATTTTGTGGCAAACCTTAGAGAGATTAGCCTTTTTAACATGAGTTTCAAGTAAGCAACATATCCCAATACCATTATCAACCATTAATTCTTTAACTTGGTCATGATGCACTTTAGACATCAGACCTCTAACGTTCCAGGTCAGGATACTGGCCATGATTACATCTTTGTGGTAGAGTCAGAGATACCCCATTCCCGGGTATTTTGATAAACACTGTTATTGTCAACCAGCATGTCAGTTTCATTCTCATGATCAATTTTCATAGACTAGGCAGCTGCATCAGAGTCAGATTCAACTTCATTCTCTTCATCAGTATTCTCATATTTATCAATAGCCTTACACCCTGGAGTAAAGTGATTTAAAGAACACAAATGAGCATAAAACTTTCTCTGACCCACTGACCATTTCTTTAAAACTTCTATATCAGGAATCCATTTTTGATCAACCATGAGGTATATCTCATATTCTTGTTCATATGTGAGGTTCTGCTATTTATTGAATAGAACATTCAGAGTTTTCTTAACACTTAAACCTTGAATTTTCACTTCTTCAGCATGAAAAGTCTTTTTGGGTTGGGGAGATGACTTTGGTAAAGTGGGATCAAAGGGAGTATTTTGGTGTGTTAGAGGAGTAGAGGCAATGGTAGGTTCATGTATTCTAGGTTGATGTTTAGCTGATTTTCTAGTCGGCATTTGGGTTTTAGAGGTAGACAGCTTTGATGTAGAAGGTTGATCTTCCGGCTTGGAAGATTGAGTTTTCTTTTTAGCGTTAATTTTGGGCAGGGTGGGCTTTTCATTGGTAAGGTTCATAGGTATATCATTGGATGTAGGGGGGTCATTTTACTATTTTGTTTTTGAGATATATCACCAGTTGAAAGGTCTTCAACAATACTCTCTTGATCTTGTTTAAGGTCATAAAATCTATTAACTAATACAATAGGCTCATCCCCAATTTTAATACAAGTTTTTTGTCTATACTCCTGTCTAGCATCATGCTTCAATTCATTCTTCCCTTTAGCATTATTCAGTTTAGTATTTCTCCCATTAATCCCCCCTTTCTGATTCACATCATTTTTCTTCATTTCAGCAGTTTTAATACCTCCTCCATTAACTTTTTGATGAACATTCTTCTTAGGGGATTTGGTATGATAATTGTTCCCTCCTCTAACTTTGTTATTCTTCCCTTCTTGGATAAATTCTTCCCCATCAACATTCTCTCCTTTTTCCACCTCTTTTTGTTTCAGTTTAACATTGACATCATCTTTCTTTACTTTAGCATTCTTTTCCTCCTCTGATTAGGGTCCAACCTTGCATGTATTGAATTCATGGCCAAAGACTTTACAGTGAGTTCATTTTGGAGGATGCCTTTGGTAGGCAACTTCAATGAGAATACTTCCACCTGTGCATACACCTTCATTAGGATAGATGGCTTTGACTTTACTAGGAACATCATCATTGGCACTGATTTTAACAAGGACTCTAGCAAATCCAACTATACCACTATGTTTGACACATCTTTCAGCTATAATATTATCAAAAATAATCGACTTACCAATACAACTTGTTAGTTGGCATATACATTTTGTATTCCATAGTTCCATAGGAAGATTTTTCAAAGTAACCCAAACAGGTATAGTATTGGGTTTAGTCTTGCTTAGATGCTCTCCCACCTTCCATTTTTTAATACACAGAGGAACACCATTAACCACCCATGACCCAGATTTTAAAACTTCTTGCAAGTCTTTTTCTTCTTTAAACTTAAATAAGTATATTCCATTTCCATTAGTAGCAATATCCTTCACCCCAAATCTACTCCACATCCTATACAAGTTATCTCGTACAAACTTTAGAGGTAAATCAGGCCCAACAAAGTATCCATACAGTTGAGTTTTAGAGGTAAAGTATCCAATACTATACCTGGTTGGAATCCAGAGACTATCACAGGGAGAGGAACATTCTTCGTCTTATTAAAAGCCACTTTATTTGCAAAATTTTCCAGATCATCTTTGCCTTGCTTATTAGTAGCCACATACTTGATTTCATCTCTAGCTGCCATAAGAATAGGGATATGTTCATCATCATTGGCCACTAAGGCTTGTTTGACTTTTTTCCCATTAACAATATCATTGTTGTGTATATCTTTAGAATTTTCTTCCATCTCAATAAGTTGTTTATTCAATTGACACATTCTTTCTCTTTTTCTTTCCACCCTTTGAGAGCTATTCATATCCGCATGATCAATGTTAATAGCTTTATTTCTATTATACAGAGCTTTAGATTTCAACAGAGTGCCATATTTCATCTCAAATTCAGGTTAAGGATGAACAGAGAGATAAAAGAGTGCATGCAGGTTAAGAATTTAGGTTCTGTATTTGATCCATCCACAAATGCAAGAATAGCATCTTCAACAAGTTTAGAATCCATAAAAAGCATACTATTACCTTGTTCAACAGCTTTACTCAGAGTATCTATGATTTCATCATTTTTTAATACACCTATAGGAAAGCAATCATTATAACAGGGACCTTCATCAGGTTTCAAGGTCACTAAAGGAGTCACATGAAGTACCTCATCATTGTTTTCTCTATTTTGGACATCAATATGATCAGCCTTCACTTCAATTGTCTCCGTTTGTAGCATCGAGCTGTGATCCAAACTATTATCAGTATACTTCTTCTTAGAATTATCATACAAATGATCCGAAGCAGCAAGCTGATTACTAACATCATTTAGTGGACTACGAGTTCCACTTCGCGATGAAAATCGCCTCGAACCCCCCATAGCTCTGCGAGGATCAGGAGGTTTTTCAGGTAAATTGCCATTAGGATTACTTCTCACCGTTCTCCCCAATGATCTAGACATGATCTAGAATCAATCAGAGGAGAAAACAGGGGTGAATTTGGACAAGATTCTTTGGAGGATGAGATGAAGACAAACTTTCCTCTATCCTAGGAGAAAAAGTGGTGAAAAAACTACTAATAATAGTATTATTAGTAATAGAGTAAAGAAAATAGAGAAAAAACCACCTTGAAAGTAACTAACACATACACCAAAGAAAAACAAAGCATGAACCACCTTGAAAGTAACTAACACTTACACCAACGCACAAGGTAAACAAAAGGGTAGGAAAAGTCAAGACCCAAGACAAGTGTCAAACAAATTTATACACTCCCTAGAAAACCCATAACCTTAGCTAACTTCTCCAAGAAATCCTGTCACCGATCATTCCTTTCTCTAACGGTAGTGCCATGCAAGAATCATCATGCGCCAACCAGTTAAAGATCAATTTCCAAAAAACCAAATGACCTAATTGCATCGTCCACCACCCATATATATGTCCATATGAGTTTCAAAGATTAACAAATGAACAAATAAATATGTTTAAAAATACAAATGAGTGTTTACTCCACACTCCTAATAAAATAAGAACCCAATATAGGGATAATAATGTTCACAGGTAAAATCTAGGCAATTAAAGGCGAGAAGTGAACTAAAGGCGCAAAAGGCTCGTTTACCGCCTAGGTGTCGGCTGCAAGAAAATACAAGTTCAAGACAAGAAAAGTGGAATAATAAAAAATGAAAGATTTTCATATAATGGACGTAGATATTCATAATTTAAATCATTGGTAAGACTGAGAATTATGGGATGTGTCAATAGTTTTAAGGTTGGATGTACATGCTACTCTAGGACATCTGGGATGTATCTATAATTCTATATACATTTGAATAGTTATGTGTAAAGTCAGTCAACTAAATAAACATAATAAGTCAAGAGGATTCGAAAAATATAGGTGATAAGTTTTACGTATATGAGAATTCTTAAGTATTCTTAGTTTTTTATTATTTATTAATTAAAAGTATATGTTGTAATTTCCTTTTTATTCAATGAAACAAAATATCATCTCAATCATCGATTAAATAAAAGTGAAGGTCTATTATCGACAGCTTTCAGTGTCCTGAGGATCAATATCTAGTTCTTGCCTAAGCTATACTATATTCCGATAGGTACACTCCTATTGTGCATAGTTAGTTGTTGGTAATTATCATAATACAAATTTAAACTTATTTTGAGAGTATTCCTCCAAATCACACTGATAAGAAACTTGGCTCTTGACTCTGATACCATAGATGGTAAATTAGAGATTTCATTGACGTATATGATATGTTCCAATCTATTAGTAGTATAAGTAGCATGAAACCCTAATCCTCACGGTTAAGCTAATGGGCATAATTTTTAGTGATGACTAACCCTAATATGTTCTACTATACATGTATGTGCGTGTGTGTGCAATGGTTGATGCAACTAACACACAATAATTTAAAAACCATTGACTCCAACCCTCCAAGTTCTAAAACTAATGAACTTTTTTTAAGTAACCCCCTCCTTTAAGCATCTTTAAGAAGCACATAAGCTTGCAAAAACTTAATAAAGAGCATAAAAGGTCAAAATAGAGAAGTAGTAAAGGTATATCTTCTGACTAGTGGCATTTTGACCAAAATGTCAAGTCATCATGACAAACATATTGCTATTCTGACCAACCCTATACCAAACCAGTAATTTAATGAAATCCTAATGTGAACAAAACCCTATACCAAAGCAAAACTCATGCAGTGTTAGCATCCCCAATTCGTTGTTGGGTTTACTAGAACACAAAATCCATGTTTAACCTTTTAAACATTTGAAAAACGCAGCGGAGGTGATGGATTATAACATGTTTATAATCTGAAAAATTCGTGTTCTAAATGTTGTTTTAAGATGAAAACAAAAAACCAAAACAATAGGATCTTTAATATGTGAATGGACAAGCTATATGACATGTAAAACACATAAAATCACAGCCTCAATGAGCTGTGATTTCTACCTCTTTGAGCAGCAAGAAACGACCAAAGGTGGAGGTGTTAGATTCTTCAAGATAGCCAAAACTTCAAGGTTGGAAGTCTTTTGAACCTTGGCTCCCACAAGGCTCCAAGATAGCCATACACTTGCTTGGATTTGGACGCCAAAACACCAAGAGATGAGCTGCCAAAACTCCTACCAAAACCGTGGACTTCCAGCAGCCTTTTCAGCAACAAAAGTCGACCAAAAGGGGTAGATGATGCTCCTAAATCGACCTAGACTTCAAGGAGAAGTCCTCAAGTGCTTATACCCCAAGCCTTGTGTAGCATACACCACTCTTGCTAGGGAGAGATCACCAAATCAAAGCCAAAAACCCTTCAATTTCTGCTGCTTATTACCGTGAACAAGAGAAGAGAAAGAGAGAGTTTTTGAGAGTTTTCTTTGTTGCATGTCTTGTGTGTGGGTGGTTGGTTTTTTTTTTGAGAGTTCAAGACAACTTTAATGTGTGCAAGTAACCAAGCAAAGTTGGTCCAATGGAAGCATAGAGGGCGGCCGAAAATTGGGTTTTAAAACCCTTTCCCTCTCAATTTTTATCACACATTAAAGGTCTTGTGTACTAGTCATACAATTTACTAAATAAATTGTATGTACAAGTTTTATATATACATACTTATACAATTAACCATTTAATTTATAAGTTGTAATTTCTCATTATTATTTGGTGTCATCTAACTAATTTAAATAACACTTCAAATAATATTATTGAACAAAATATCCTAATAAGTTGTTCCCTCCCACATGCAACTTATTTAGAAAACCCATTTTTTAAATTTGGTGTAAATATTTAATTGCATGATCATATCATCAACTAAATATTAATTGGTGTTTGCTAAACTTGTTATTGGGTATAACCCGACTTGGATCATAACGTACTAACCACATCAATATTTTATGTGTCTTGGGCACATAGAATCCTACAATCTCCCACTTGCCCAAGATTCATAGAATATTGATGCAAGTAGTAAATAACGCCTAACAACGGTTTACTACCCCTAATACGCATGACTTATGGCCATTCAATAACATCATCCCATTCAAGTACCTTACTTGAAATGATTTAGGTGAATCAATCATCTATCCTTTTGTTACAGATGTCATGTTAAATCCAAGGACACAGAATGATCATTCCTTGTTGATTTAACTTAATCAGGCCTTAGACATCATACTCTCAACGAATAAGAGGAACAAATCCCATCTTGACTACATACGTTTCTCACAATCACCTTATGTCATACCTGAACATAGCCTTATGTACTGACAATTATTTCATATCAGTGAAGAACTAGTTCAAGGTGTAACACTTGGTGAATATCAAAACCCAATATGTATCTCAGGTCGAAGGATACCAAATGATATTCGCCTTTACTCAAATTTACTTATGATCAATCAATAAGATTCCATGTAGTAAGATTTGAGATGCGGGTTAGTCCAATATTTGTATCCCACAAATATCTATGAACCTTGGTAGCAACCTATTGCTCTATATTCATCCTTATGAATATCAACCAATCCAAGTTCATAATAGTCTTACCCTCACACTTGTTCCCACAAGTATGAACGACTACGGACATTTAGAGTAAATAATTTACTCATGGATTAAACATGCTAAATCGGAACATTAATTGAGACATTATAACCAAATAATTTTACTCAAATAATAAAGAGTTCCACATATTCAAATAAAAAATTTGATCAAGTCCAATCACTAGAATATCGAAGTCCTAAGGCATAGGTATGACTTTCATGCTTTGCACTTTCAAGGAGCTTCGTGAGTGGATCCGCAATGTTTTGATCAAAGTGAACTTTGCGAATACATATCTTTCCCTTTTCAACTTCATCCCTTATGTAGTTGAATCTCCGCTCATTGTGCCTAATCTTTTGATGTGCACGGGGTTCCTTGATTTGAACAATCGCACCCTCGTCATCACAAAGATTTCTAAGGAGTCTTGAATGGTAGAGACCATCCTTAGATTGGTGATAAACCTTTTTATCCATGCAGCTTCCCAAGCTGCTAATGAGGCGGTTATGTATTCTGATTCTGTAGTGGACAACGCTACCCTATTCATAATGGAGACGTACCCCGATTGTGATCGAGAATCATCTCGATCAGTTTGGAAACTAGCATTCGTGTAACCCTTTACAACTAGTTCCTCTTCATCAGATCCGTATATTAGAAACATATCCTTAGTCCTCCTAAGGTTTTCCAATATACTTTCAACAGCCATCCAATGGGTGTTACACGGATTCTGTTGATATCTACCTGTCATGCTTAACATGCATGACATGTCCAGTCTAGTGCATATCATCTCATTCATGATGGATCCTATAGCAGACGCATATGGGATGTCCTTCATGCGATCTTGCTCGTCCTTTGAGCTTGGACATTGAGATGCACTCAATATTGTCCCTCTTTGAATAGGTACTATACCTTTCTTAGAGTTTTCCATCTTGAACCTTTTTCAAGATTTTATCAATGTATGCACTTTGGTTTAACCCTATCAACCGCCTCGATCTATCCCTATAGATCTTTATTTCCAAAATATAGACGGCTTCACGGAGATCCCTTTTGGAAAAACAATTTCCAAGTGTAGTATGTCATCAACATACAATACTAAGAACGTAATTACACTCCCACTAGCCCCTTGATACACACAATCCTCGTCAGCGTTCTTGATGAAACCCAATTTCTTGATCTTTTCATGAAAACGTTGATTCCAACTTCTCGATGCTTGTCTCAATCCATAGACTGATATCTTTAACTTGCATACTTTATCAGGATGACTTTAGCATTGCGATTGGAGAGAAGGTTTCATCATAATCAACCCTTTGACTTAGAGTGAAACCTTTTGCTACAAGTCTTGCCTTGTAAGTATCCAAGTTTCCATGCATGTCAGTTTTCTTCTTGAAAATCCACTTGCATCCAACCGGTTTGGAGTTAAGTGAAGAGTCAACCAATTCCCAAACTTGGTTGTCATACATGGAT
Source organism: Flaveria linearis (assembly GCA_024085815.1). Taxonomy (NCBI): domain Eukaryota; kingdom Viridiplantae; phylum Streptophyta; class Magnoliopsida; order Asterales; family Asteraceae; genus Flaveria; species Flaveria linearis. The sequence goes on along the minus strand of CM044007.1, from coordinate 250,813 downwards.
TGCATCTCTACGTTCATGGCTCCTAGCCACATGTCACAATCCGAATTGGACATTGCATCATGGTATGTAGTTGGCTCTTCGGAGTCAACAACGTAGCATCCATCTATGAAAAATCCACATCTTTCATGTGGAATGCTAACTTTACCTGATCTGCTAACGTTTTGTGTGTATTGATCAACCTCTTGATCATGATCAACAACCTCTTGTTGATTGCTAGTGTCAACCAAACGTGTATTGGCTTGTGGATCTTGATCCTCATCAAATTCCACTGTTCTATGCGTCATTCCTTCCATAAGGAACTTGGCTTCCAAGAACTCTGCCTTTTGAGCAATGAATACCTTTTGCTCTGTTGGATCAAGGAAGTAGTATCCCATACAGTCCTTTTGGATTATCCAACAAATATACACTTAGTGAATCGACTTTCAGTTGGTTTGGGTGTTAAGCTTAACATAAGCTTCATAACCCATAATTTTAAATATGATAGCGACGGAACTATTCCATTTCATATTTCAAAAGGTGTTGAATCCATTTTCTTGGTTTGGACCATATTCAAAATATGAGCCGCGGAGAGTAGTGCGAAAACCCCAAAATTATAGAGGTAGTGAGCTTATATCCATCATAGGTCGAACTATATCCAATAGGGTTCGATCTCCTTACAGACACACCATTATGTTATGGTGTCTTGTGAGGAGTAAGTTGTGAGACAATCTTACAACTTCCTAGATGATCCCTAAAAGTCTCACTTAGGTATTCACCTTCTCTATCTAAACGGAGAACTTTGGTAGTTCTATCGAGTTGATTTCCTACTTCATTCTTGAAGCTTTTGAACATTTCAAATTCTTCATGTTTATGTGCCATCAAGTACATATAACCATAGTGACTATGATCGTCGGTTAAGGTAATGAAGTAAGTTTCATCATACCTTGTCATTCTCTTAAAAGGACCACATACATCCAAATGTATGACTCCTAATAAGTCTTTTGCCCTCTTATTAGTACCACTAAAGGGCGTGTTGGTCATCTTACCTTGTAAACAAGATTCACACTTATCAAATGAACAATTTTCATTTGTTTTCAAAACACCATTCTTTTAAAGTGTTTAAATCCGATTCTTGTTTATGTAACCAAGATGACAATGACAAGAATAAGAGTCACTTAAACCATTTTAAGTCTCTTGGTGCATGATAGGTATAATGTGTTATTATAGGATGAATCATCATGAACCAATTCATCATCATTATTAGAAGGCATAGCCTTGAAATAATATACATCATCCATATAAATATAAATACCATCATTTACTAACTTTAAATCATAACCATATCGTTTTAAAGGGGAACTTAAATCATGTTCCTAGTCAAACTAGGAGCATATAACAAGTTTTGAAGAACAATTTCCAAACCTTTTGAAAGCTTCAAAACATAGTCTCCTTTCTTAAAGTGCTTATTTCTTTTGAACCCTTGCAACAGATTGCAATAGTGAGTTCCACATGTGGTATCCAATTACCCATGTGCTTTGAGGAAATAACATTTAAGTCAATATGGATTATGAAAGTTGTGCTTGAGGTTTGCCCAGCATGCCTCTTATCTCTCAACTCATTGAGATAGGTTGGATGAATCCCTTTCAAATGACCTATCTCACCATACTCAAAGCATGGATCGTTTTCGGTTACCTTAAGCTTCATAAGCTTAGGTTTTGGAGGTTCCGCTTTGATCTACCCTTACCCATTGCCTTTGATGTACCCTTCTCCTTTGGCAACATTTGCCTTGGGATCAGGAATGGCCTTTCTTTATTGATCTAGAGAATAGGTAGAACCTTTCTATCCATCCCTGCCTTAGCTGTTGCGAGCATTGCGTGAAACTCACCAATGCTCTTGTCCTATCCATTCATATTGCAATTCATTATGAATGTCTCAAACTTTTAGTTAGGCCATTAAGGATCAAATCCTTGGCCAACTCCTTTAAGACAGGACAGCTAAGCCTCTCGAGGCGGCCTAAACATCGTCGGGATCGGGTTGGTTAGGAATAGGATCGTCAAGGACATTTGCCTTTGCCCTTGCTTGAGAACAATTCTCAAGTTTCGAGACCAGTCCATAAGGTTATTATGGTACAGACGATCCCTCTCTAAAATAGTTCTCTGTGATAGGGTATGGACGGTCGGGGTGGTAGCATTATTGTTTGCGGTCATTCTATAAATTTTTACAAAGTTCTTTTTAGTATTTCTGAAAAATTTCATTTTAATTATTAATACCCTTTACGTCTCATAGACAATTAATAATTAAAAATCTAGAATCCAACGTTACATTCAAATAATGGTTAGGTGACCTTTATCCCATTATTCAAATTAACAAGGTAGTCAACATTTGACAATTGCAACCTTTTGCAACTTCTAGCGGTATGGGATCGACTTTAAACATCATATGTAAAATCGGCATGTTAATCCCATCAGCACCATTTGGAAACCATATCTTAGGTGATCCATTCAACATGGTTTGCAAATCAAGTTACCCTACTTGCACACACATGTGAGTTTACCAACACAAGTGGTTAGGTGACCTTTATCCCACCAATGTGGTATTCCCACCTTAAGTCATAAGTTCCCTCAAAATGGTTAGGTGACCTTTATCCCATTAAGAGTTTCCAAATGGCTTAAGTGTTGTGCAAAAGGACGGTGTTAAACTTGTTTGAAAAAGGGATTTTTAGTTTTCATTGATTCTAGTTTGAAAACTCTATTTACCTTGTATTTGCATGCTTTCAAATACAAGGTATCCTATGGTTCATTTTTAATAAAACCTCTTTTATTAAATCATTAATCCTTTTAATAACCTCTTATTAATCACTTAATGATTAAGAACCATAAAATTCAGCTTGTTAAGTTTGTTAATTAGTTTGTTATGCATATCCAAATATCAAATAACAATCATACAACAAACAAGCAAACAAGCACAATCATACAAACATATGTGCATAACTATAGCCACTAAGTTGACTACACTTGTTTGCCATCACAAGTGTTGTCATAAGGTCTTTCCTAAGGGTTGAACATAATACAAATGATGAGGTCTCCAAAGACTCCCACTTGAACTTGCATCCAAATGCTTCAAGTTCATCCTTTGTGTCTTCCTTTTGTGCTTCCTTCCATAAGCATCTTCTTTTACAAAATATATATCCTAATACATATTTTCTAGTAAAAGAAAAATACTCCTAATCTATTTATTACATTTCCAAATGAATAAATAAATTACAACCCAAATAGAAACACCAAAAGGAATTATTACAACCCAAATAGAAAAATACAACCAACATGACAATTCCATAATCAACCAAATCCAAAACATACATGGTCAAGGCTATGTTATGCACTAAAACATGTATCCATATACATCATTTCAAGAACTAAATGAACCCCATTTGACCCTAAATTTTCAGCCAACACAAACTAAGAATTTAGGGTCTTTTGTCCAAACAAAACACTATCAACCAATTTGACATCATTTCATTCAAGATTTAATCTAAGCATGCAAGATATAACCTTGAAAGGATGGGGTATCAACAAGACATAATATTTCAGCCCAAAAACAGCCTATAACATGTCTAATAACATCTTTTAAAACCAATTTCAAAAGATAAAACAAGCAAGTCATCCACATAACCGGCTCTTGATGCCATTGTTGGGTTTACTAGAACACAAAATCCATGTTTAACCTTTTAAACATTCTGAAAAACGCAGCGGAGGTGATGGATTATAACATGTTTATAATCTGAAAAATTCGTGTTCTAAATGTTGTTTTAGGATGAAAACAAAAAACCAAAACAATAGGATCTTTAATATGTGAATGGACAAGCTATATGACATGTAAAACACATAAAATCACAGCCTCAATGAGCTGTGATTTCTACCTCTTTGAGCAGCAAGAAACGACCAAAGGTGGAGGTGTTAGATTCTTCAAGATAGCCAAAACTTCAAGGTTGGAAGTCTTTTGAACCTTGGCTCCCACAAGGCTCCAAGATAGCCATACACTTGCTTGGATTTGGACGCCAAAACACCAAGAGATGAGCTGCCAAAACTCCTACCAAAACCGTGGACTTCCAGCAGCCTTTTCAGCAACAAAAGTCGACCAAAAGGGGTAGATGATGCTCCTAAATCGACCTAGACTTCAAGGAGAAGTCCTCAAGTGCTTATACCCCAAGCCTTGTGTAGCATACACCACTCTTGCTAGGGAGAGATCACCAAATCAAAGCCAAAAACCCTTCAATTTCTGCTGCTTATTACCGTGAACAAGAGAAGAGAAAGAGAGAGTTTTTGAGAGTTTTCTTTGTTGCATGTCTTGTGTGTGGGTGGTTGGTTTTTTTTTTGAGAGTTCAAGACAACTTTAATGTGTGCAAGTAACCAAGCAAAGTTGGTCCAATGGAAGCATAGAGGGCGGTCGAAAATTGGGTTTTAAAACCCTTTCCCTCTCAATTTTTATCACATATTAAAGGTCTTGTGTACTAGTCATACAATTTACTAAATAAATTGTATGTACAAGTTTTATATATACATACTTATACAATTAACCATTTAATTTATAAGTTGTAATTTCTCATTATTATTTGGTGTCATCTAACTAATTTAAATAACACTTCAAATAATATTATTGAACAAAATATCCTAATAAGTTGTTCCCTCCCACATGCAACTTATTTAGAAAACCCATTTTCTAAATTTGGTGTAAATATTTAATTGCATGATCATATCATCAACTAAATATTAATTGGTGTTTGCTAAGCTTGTTATTGGGTATAACCCGACTTGGATCATAACGTACTAACCACATCAATATTTTATGTGTCTTGGGCACATAGAATCCTACATTCGTAACCTTGCATAAGCAAATACTACAGAAACTACGTTCGTCTAATGACGCAAATGGTTAGTGAGAATGTAGTGTGTTTTATGTTGGAATTACTAATGTTTAAAAAAAGTACAAATTATTCAAATACTTGCAATACAAGAGGTGTAGGTTTTGATCACTCACAAATGTTCCTTTATCATTAACTTACTGGTTATGGCTATGAACTCAAAAATAAATAAATAAATCAGTTTTTGGCAAACAGCCTTTTTGTTTTGTTACTGGAAATGAAGACATTATAACAAAACCATAGAGATTTTAACTGAAACTACTTTAGAGAATAGCAGCAGTCTTGCGGCAAACTGAAAATGCTATATTTCTGTTGAGTTTATCATGACATGGTACAACCAAGGACTTCTGAATGAAGTAACTAAAATTTAACAAGGAAAATACATATACCTTTCCTACCATGTGAACCTCACGGGAAGAATTTTGAAAAGGCTGTCTTGTAAGCAATACAAGATCATTCTTAACACAGGCCCTAGAACCTTCTAAGTCTCTGTCATCATGAACACAGCGAACAAGATGAAAGTCATCAACTCTTTCCACTGACATAACAGACAGACTTCCGCATGACATTTCATCTGCAGAAGCCTTCTCTACAAATGAATTATGTAGTTGTGCTTTTAAGCTCTTCTAGCACCAATGGACGAAAAAATGTAACGTAGTCATCAGGAGATTGAAAATAAACAGGATCCTTTTCAAATTCCCAGCCAAAGCTGATGATGCTAACCCAACTGTAGCATAATAATCCATCTCCAGGATAGGTCTATACCAATCATCTAGCCTTACAGATTTGAACCTTTGGCGTCCACCACGCAGCCTCTTGGATTGAGAAACTCTGTTTTCAACTGGTAAGTTTAGTTGAACAACTTTCCGTTTTGGACCACTAGTGTTTGGTTTCCTTAGGTGTGATTGATGATGTCTTGCAGATTTTAATGCAAATTCCCATGGATCATCTTTAGCATCAAATACCAACTCTTTGATGACCCTATCACACTTTGCTGAAGCCTTTTTGATACTTTGGCTCGAAGATGACCTAAAATCAGCAGTTATAGTTTTCAAGCTCTGGTATGGAACTGAATTGTCCATCATGGAACTAATATTTTCTACAGATGAGTTTTCTTTACTTGTGCCTTGTACAAATTTCCCTTTGACCACAGAAGACTTGTCCATATTACTCTCTATATCCAGCTTATGATCCACTAATCCTATAGTTTCAATGGAAGAACTTTTACTAGCTTCGTTCATTTGTGAACTCTTTCAACATCTTGTGAATTACTTGCTTCACCACCATGAGAATCACTGAAAGTATCAACATCTTCTCTTACATCAATCTCATCATCTAAAGGAACTATCACAATCTCTTTCTCCGTTGTGGCACCAAAAGCTGATTCCAAAATCTGCAAATCTGACTCCTTTGAGATAGATTCACTTGGTTTTTCAAGCAAACACTCCTCGTGTAATATGTCCTCAGGTTGAGACAATGGTGCTTTAAAGTTTGATTTTCCATATGTATAACAAGGTACATTGGCATCATTCTCCAATGAAACAAATAGGCAAAGTACCTGCTCACTTAATTCAGCGATTGGAATGTATTCTGCAACCAAGTAGCAAAACATAAACTTCAATTTGTTGATAATGAAGATAATAGCAAAACATAGTAACCTAAAAAGAACAATATAACAACACACCACACTTAAAAAGTTCTTCCATGGCCACGATAGCAGATATGTTATTAACATACGTCTCCTTAAGTAGATAAAGCAAAGAAAGCACTGTTTGTTTCCAATACCGATGTACAGCGGACAGCGTAGACTTCCCCCAGTACATTAAATCCTGAACCCATTTATAGCTAGTTGAATTCTTCATTAAAAGGTCCAAACTTCCTGGTATTTTGTGCATAGATTTCTAGAGCTTTTGGACAACAACAGGCAAGCATTCAAGTAATCGGACACAGGTCATCTGAAACCACAGAAAAAAGAATGTTCAACTTTATTAGTCATAAGACCCATGGTTGCTAGTTAAGCAAATTATCAAACCTCACATCACATAAAGAATAGAAAATAATTAGCATGATCATCCAGGTAAATCCTCCAGTACATGTCAAATCCATGCGAAGATGAAAGGCAAATACTCTTACACCCTTGTCCCTTTTGGGAATTGAGCGCCGCAACCTCTTGGTTGGCCCCCTAGACAAACAGTTTTTTTTTGCTATTTGTATTTTCTAACACCTATCCGACTTGCAATGTTATTTGGTAATAGCAGGACATAGGACTCTTTTGAACTGATGTTTTGAAAAAATACACAGTTTCACTAAACATGTTTTTGGTTTGTAGTAAAAAGATATCACAACCCAGCCTGTTTACATTACAGATAACAGAAAAGGTAGGTGCTAACAAAAGTGCCATAGTTATTCAAATTCAAAGGTATACAGAATTCAAAATGACTTGCCACAGAAATCAAACAATATAATTGCCTCTTTGAAAAGAAAAATCTCACACAACCTCTTGGTCTGTGGGCCATCTTTGACACCGCTAGGATAAAGGCCTGTAATGGGAAAAATAGCCTTTCATTTGCTTAATAATAGTTTTAAAAAAGGGTTCTTTATTTTGTGATTGAGTAGTTGGTTAGCTTGTTTATTTTAAAATAGAGCTAGAGAGAGAGTGTGTGTGTGAGAGAGAGTGTGCATACATGCATTTACCTTCCTCCAGTTCTGTTTGCCTACCAGTAACTCTACTCATTTTTATCAGATAAAAAATCACATATGGCAGGCAAAAAGTCTTGCTAGAATAGTACATGAAGATTTGAATTCAATCATGAAATTTCATTTTATGCTTCTAACCAACCTCCCCTGGTGGCTCTGCCCTATCCATTTTGATTACTGCAGTATATAATTACGATAACAAGACAGGGATGACTGTATCCCAATGTTCATACTTCATAGATGCTTGCAGTGACGTTACGTCCGCACCTTCAAAAAAAATAAAGGCCTATATGTGCCTTTCAGTTTTCAGCAATAAACGTAAAAATAACTGACGTGTTCTCCCAACCATTAAAAGCACGACAACTCGAGGGGAATCGCGAGTGCAGCAAGTGAACAAAAGAGACCATAAGGACATCGCAAAGGAAACATGACGAGGACGTCGTGAATTTAGGTGGTGTCCTGGAGGAGAATGGCACTACCCGCCTAAGTTTAGATCATGACTTACGGGTTCTAGAACTTTCCAACAAAACATACCTGAACTAATCTTGAAGCGTGAAGGGTTGTCCAGAAGACTCTAGAACGCTCTACACATTGGTCTAAGGGAGGTGTGGAGGCATCTTAAAAATTCATGGGGAAGTCAAGATCTTTCCTTAGAAACATCTAGACTTGGTTGCAAATATGGAGATGTATAGAAACCTTAGGACAAGGACGATTGTACATTATTATAGTTGTAAGAATCTAGATCATGAGCTAGTATAATTAGGCAATTAGGGTGAGAAAATAAGAAACTTAGCTGAACCATAACCAAATTAACCGCATTAACCAAACCAAATTAACCGAACCCAAGTTTAGGCATAACCGATCAACCGCACTTCACGGTTCGGTTTCGGTTTGATTTACAAATTAACCTAATTAACCGCATCGAACCAAATGCCATTAGTGTACAACAAATTTAAAATACTACTCATCATTTTACTAGAATTCCATAAGTTCACCTTTTTAAATTCACATTTGTAAATATATGTTTATGTAGTGGGATTTCGTTGTGTATGGAAGGAACCACCTTAACAAGCACAAGTAATGCAAGATGTGTGAACACATTACACACCCTGACTTAAGTTTCGGTTTTGGTAGGACCTTAAAAACAGACTATGTCGTCAAAACACCAGTATAAAGTTGGCCTAAACCTAGCCTAATAAAAGTTTATTAGTTAAAATTTGGTTGAAAAGCCTATGTTAGATTTATTGATTAATTAACCAAAATTAACCATAATCGGCGGTTAACAAAAGTGTGATGAACCTAAATATCAGTTGAAGTTTCTATTTTAAAAATGGTATTAACCGAAATATCGGTTTCGGTTTCAAAAATGGTCTTAATCACACCGAACCGTACCATGCTCACCCCTAATAGGCAAGGATGGCTCATTTGTCAAACGATCTCACTAAACACATAAAACCCACAATAGTAAAGCTATCATAAAAACCTTTGTAAGCTTTCATTGTTAACATATATTTTAATCAATACAAGTGCAGTTGACTATTTAGCTTGCATTCAGCAACTCGTCACTTAGAATCGTTGCAACATTGATTCAAAGGCTAATCTTAGAACACATCCAAGAGCCACACGCAAGTCAAAATAATCACTAAGTGACACTTAACAATAAAAATGTGACAAGAATATAAGCTTTAGACCAAAGCTTTTCAGCCTAGACCAAAGTACCTTTGGATTCAAGATTTAAGTTGAAGAAGAGGAAATGGTGTATAGCTTATCAGATATTTACGATAACATCCAAGATCCCTTGACAATCTTTAGAGTAAAATAAATATTGAGCCCGAGCCTGAGCCCGAGCCCGAGCTTCACGTATCGAGCTCGAGCCGGCTCGCGAGCCTAAACGAGCTTTTTATTTATATATATTTTATTTAATTAACTAAATACATTATATAAATACAACAACAACAACCATACGAAGTAAATCCCACCTATAGTACACAATTATTGGTAGGGTCTGGGGACGGTGAGATGTAGGCAAACCAAACGTTATCTCAATAGATAGGTATGTTGCTTCCAACGAGACCCCCGACTCTTAAAACCATAATCATATTCAAACCTTGTGAATCCCCTCATATCAAGTCAGAGCACACCATGAGATGGCAGTGATTAGAAAACAGGGAAGTGTCAGTGTCCTTGTCCCAGCGTCAAAGTGAAGTTCCTTGTCTCAGCGTCCTTCTCGTCGAACGGTCGATTCTCTAAGAGAAGGCAGTGATTAGAAATCAGGGAAGTGCCAGGCTCGCCGCTTTAGGTTGTGGGGCTTACTTCCTAGCCCCAAACACTAATAATAATGATAATAATAAGAATATTTAGGGTTTTGGGGTTTAGGGTTTAGGTTTTGGGGTTTTGGGTGTCCGGGGTCCGGGGTCCGGGGTCCGGGGGGGTCCGGGGTCCGGGGTTCGGGGTTTAGGGTTTAGGGTTTTTTTGGAAAAAGGGCAGTGCCCAGGCAAACTCTTATTAAAAACAAACAAATTACGAACAAAGGCAACTAGTCACATGGAAATAATACCATGTAAACTAGCTCCAAGAGAATAAGAAACCTTAAAAGGGCATACAAATTAACTATGACCGTGATTTTCCTAGCCCAAAGGAATCCTAAAAAGAAACACCAAAAAATACAAATATCAAGGAGGGCTTTACTAATGACCCAAATACACATACAGTCAAACATATATTCCATAGCAAGAAAATCTTCCAAGTTTTGATATTGCTTTCTATCCATGAAAATTCACCCCTTATTCAGCCTCTTTTTCCAATCATAACCCATGGCTTTGTTCCATATAGTGCATTCAATAATCCCATTCCATGGTATTGGCAATTTTTACTCTTATAATCCTTTTGGACTACCTCTCGACAGGGGGCCCAATAAGTAATCCAGTTCTTGGAATGAATTCTATACTTTCCAGCCCAAGTTTCTATAAATTCCTTTTAGGCCTAGCCTAAATATTCCACGTATCAACATTAGCCCAAGTCCAGCAGTAGCATCCCGCCCAACTAACGCTTATGTTAGCCCAATTACTCTGAATTCCCCATCTATTATAGGCTTGCCCAATCCATCTTCTAATAAAGGCCCACCAGTGTGTAACAATGATGATAGGCCCATTATTACAAATTTTGCTGGCATATGTGATATGTCACACCCCAGCTGAGAGCGAAAACACGGGGATGCGAGTGAGACGGGATCGTCATAACACATGGTTAATAATAGAGATGCAATATATATGTAATTGATGACATAGCGTGTCATGACGACACCCGGTACAAATGGAGACTTGTGTCGTTTTTAGTCAATATCCACGACAACATAGCCATAAGCATAATTAGAAACTTGTAATTGATTCACATAAACGATTCACATAATCACAAAATTGTATTCTTGTATGAAATTCCCACAACCCAGGAACAAGTATCCAAAAGAATGTTAATTGTTTAATGGACTGCAACAATGTACAAAATAATTGTTCATCATGTATGTTCAGTCTCAAAAATGCATCCTAGGGTCTCCACTAAGGCAGCACTCCTAGATCTTTGGTTCTTATTGTTACCTGAAAAGATATGCTCAAAATTGTCAACAATAATGTTGGTAAGCTTCGCAGGTTTAAATTGTAAAGATGTAATTGATGTTGTATAGTGTTTGTAGTGGAATACCGTGCATACAGTTATAAGCAAGCAAAAATCACATACCATGAGTTTTATACAACCAAACCTAATGACGTACACACAACAACTTGTCGGAATATATTCACCCAAGGCCCGTTCCTGGCAGTTGATGGTACTCACGACTAACCATCTATCAAGGGTGGGGGTGTTAACCAGTAGTACTACTAATACCTATCCGTCGGTTCCAACACCAGAATTAAATAGTTGTAAGAAGAACCACACAGTAACATCATGTATGCATCAGATATATACTCACAAAACAATATCATGTTGATTCCAAGTATGAAAATTGTAAGTATGTTGTACAGCCTTTAAAACTGTAAGGCCCCGTTCCCGGGCACCTCACGGTTGGTCGTCATCACCCGTAAAACATACATTTAATACATGATCATAAAATACGTAGCGGAATTAATAAAATATGCATTCTCATTTCATCATAAAAGCTTTTACATCATGGTCTAGCTTTACTACAAAAGATTTCATCTTCTCTGTGTACAAAATGGTCCTAAACAGTGACCTCTAATAGAAGATATTAAATTAAAACATATATTTTTCTTCATAAAGAAGATTTCTTAAATAATCATGTTTATCAGGATTATCAAGAAATCTTGCACTTGCATGCAACATGATGTGTTGCGCGCATTACGGGCCCACAACACATGATGTGGCAGCATAATCAAAAAGTGAATGCCATCCTAAAAGAGCTGAGTAGTCGCCTCGTGCCATCCTCAGCAACACTACCTGCCAACTGGAAACACATAAAAAGTCAGCGTTGCTGAGTGAGTTTTAGTTTTATAATAAAACATACTTTTATTCATTAAAAGTATCCTTTCATACATGCGTTCACACATCATACGTACACAGAGATAATATTCGTTATTATCTTCATCATCCGTTATACATCGTTATCTTTAACTTCTCGTATGGATTCTGTCAGGCTTTACCCACTTCATAGCACTCGGCTATGATTACTGTGGTCGAATGACAAGAATCCCGTTTCATACTTACTTGCACATTGAAAGGTGAATTGTACCAATACCTTATGCTATACCCCGATCGTTATTAGCTACCGGGCCGAAGTCAACATATGAACAACAAAACGTATGCCACGGTACTAGAGGTAAGCGGTAGAGGTACCATGACCATGGTCGATCACAGAGAAGGACCAATCGCGTTATTCAATGCTGCAAGACATAATTCGTTCGTTCATTAATGCATGTATTCATCATCATTCTTCTTTTCGTTCATTCGTTAATACATGCATTCATCATCGTGTCATCTTTCATTATCTTTCACTTTACGTTACATAATACTTCATTCATTCATTCTCGTTATTCGTAAAGTTTCGGAAAGATAAACATACACAATTATAAGGAACACACATCCATCATACATTCATCATCATACATAGCATCATACATCATACGTTCATCATCATACATAGCATCATACATACGTAATCATACATAGCATCATCATTCACATCAGCCCTTCAGGGGCGACTGAACCTATCTCAGTCGCATGTCCTCCATGCGACTGGACCGTGCGATTGGGCTGTCATGCGAATGGGCATACAATCGTGTGACTGGATTTCATTCCGTACGAATAGACACTACACGACTGGGCTATATGCGACTAACTCTTAACCGTACGATTGAACTACCCTGCGATTGGACCTATGCGACCGAATCCCCCAATCGCATAGTCCATCATGCGACTGAGGTTCAATCGTGCGTCTGAGCCTCAATCGGACGATTGGACATCAACTATTCCTCAGTCGGCCGAATGGCCCTTCAGTCGCATAACCCTAACTGGGCAGCGACTGGAGTTCTTCATACACTGCAGTCGCGAACTCCCATCCCCACAGTCACCATAAACCCATTTTCAGCCCAATTCGACCCTCCCAAGCCTCAGGGACTTCTACTAGGACCTCATACAAGCATATTCTAGTCCTAATTCATACCATAAACACATTACTCAAGATTTTACTCAAATGGGTCAAACTTTCACTATTTCAAAAAATAGGGTTTATATATGTTTCCAGCCCCAAAATCGTTAGAAAACATGTAAATGAGGGGCTCTAGAACTCACATTAACAGGTAGGAGTTGATGAGCTTCGATTTGGCTAGCTTCTCGACAAATCTGGAGCTCGGTCAGCACTTTCCCTCTTTCTTTCTCTTCTCTCGGTCGCTCACTGCTCTTCCCGACTGAAAATGATAAGTGTTGGGAAGAGTATGAGAGCTGCTCCCCTTTTATACCCACATCTCAGTCGCATCTGGTCCAGGGGCGACTGGACCTTCAGTCGCATGAACACCATGCGATTGGACCCCCAGTCGCATGTGTTCCATGCGGCTCGTCTTTCATTCGGGCGGTTGAACTCCAATCGTGCGGTTGAGCTTCAATCGGCCGAAAAGCATGCGTTTGAACCTCCAGTCGCATAAATCCCAGGCGACTAAGGCTCAGTCGCACAACCTATCAAAAGGTCAAACTTTCGGGTGTTACAAGTCCACCCCTCTTATTTTAGGTTTCGTCCCCGAAACCTGTCATTCTTCGAACAATCGTGGGTAATGCTGCCTCATTTCTTCTTCAGTTTCCCACATTGACTCGGATCCTTTCCTGTGCCGCCACTGTACACGCACAAGGGGAACCACTTTATTCCTTAACCTCTTCTCTTTGCGATCGATGATCGCCACCGGTTGCTCTACATAGTTGAGCCGTTCGTCTACCTCGATGTCCCCCAGTGGAACAACCATGTCCTCGTCCGCCAAGCATTTCCTCAGATGAGACACGTGGAAAGTCGGGTGGATTCCACTTAGTTCATCTGGTAGATCCAACTTATAGGCCACCTCTCCTACTCGAGCAACGATTCGGAAAGGGCCTATATAACGCGGACTCAACTTGCCTCGCTTCCGGAACCGAATGATACCCTTCCAGGGTGAGACCTTCAACATAACCCGATCTCCCACCTGGAACTCAATCGGTCTGCGTCGTTTGTCGGCGTACGATTTCTGTCGGTCTTTGGCCACTTTCATATAAGCTTTGATCTTCTCAAGCTTCTCAGTCGTGGCCTCAATCACTTTGACGCTTCCCAGTCCTTTCTGACCAATATCACCCCAACAGACGGGTGTCCTGCATCTCCTACCGTATAGCATCTCATAGGGTGGCATGCCGATACTGGCATGATAGCTATTATTGTATGAGAATTCGGCTAACGGCAGGTGGTCATCCCAACTTCCACCGAAGTCAATAACACATGCTCGGAGCATGTCCTCCAAAGTCTGAATGGTCCTTTCCGACTGACCATCAGTTTGTGGATGATAAGCCGTGCTAATATGTAACCTCGTCCCCATAGCATCGTGGAATTTCTTCCAAAACTTGGATGTAAACCGAGTGTCGCGATCAGACACAATCGACACCGGTACACCATGACGAGTCACGGTCTCTTTGATGAAAAGATCGGCCAACCTTTCGGATGAATATGTCTCGCGCATCGGTAAGAAGTGAGCACTCTTTGTCAATCGATCCACAATCACCCAGATCGTATCATACCCTTTCGGGGTACGCGGCAGCTTTGTGATAAAGTCCATGGTGATGTGCTCCCACTTCCATTCCGGTATGTCCAACGGTTGAATCTTTCCATACGGCTTCTGGTGCTCTGCCTTTACTTGCAAACACGTGAGGCATTTACTCACATACTCCACCACATCCCGTTTCATACCCGGCCACCAGTAATCTTTCTTCATATCTTGGTACATTTTGGTAGCACCGGGATGAATGGAATATCGAGACTTATGAGCTTCATCCATAATCTTCATTCGCAAATCCCCAAGTCGAGGGATCCACATACGCCCAAACCGGGTTCTAACACCCATTGCGTTCTCACCCAATTCTGCAACCAGACCTCTCATTCGTTCAGAGTTAAGATGTTCGTCTTTCAAAGCCTCATCTTGGAACTCTTTGACCTGTTTCATCACGTCGGAGGTCATGATTAGCTGATACGCCTTCACCCGAATTGGATCGGGCCTCTCCTTTCGGCTAAGGGCATCCGCCACCACGTTGGCTTTGCCCGGATGGTAATGGATCTCACAGTCATAGTCCTTTATAAGCTCCAACCATCGCCGTTGCCTCATATTCAGATCTTTTTGCTCGAAGAAGTACTTCAAGCTCTTGTGGTCCGTGAAGATGGTGCACTTCGTCCCGTACAAATAGTGCCGCCAAATCTTCAACGTGAAAACCACAGCTGCTAGCTCCAAATCATGAGTAGGGTAATTAACCTCATGAACTTTCAGCTGTCGGGATGCATAGGCTATCACTTTTCCCCTTTGCATCAATACACATCCCAACCCCGAGTAGGAAGCATCAGAATAAACCACCAAATCTTCACTCCCCTCGGGTAACGCCAATACTGGAGCTTGGGTCAATCTCGTCTTCAGTTCTTCAAACGCCTTCTCTTGAGCTTGACCCCATACAAATTTCACATCCTTCCGGGTCAACTTTGTCAGTGGAGAAGCAATTTTGGAAAAGTCTTGGATGAACCTTCGGTAGTAACCCGCCAAACCCAAGAAACTACGGATCTCGGACGGCGTCTTCGGAGACTTCCATTGCATAACTGCTTCCACCTTCGCCGGATCGACCATAATCCCGTCCGGATTCACCACGTGACCCGAGAATTGAACTTCACGCAACCAGAATGCGCACTTGGAGAATTTAGCATACAACTTCTCCCTTCTCAACGTCTCTAGAACTTCGCGAATGTGACCGGCATGCTCAGTCTCGTTCTTTGAATAAATCAAGATGTCATCAATGAATACAATCACCGATTTATCCAACATCAGCCGGCACACCCTATTCATCAGGTCCATAAAAGCAGCTGGCGCATTGGTCAACCCAAATGACATGACGAGGAACTCATAGTGACCGTAGCGCGTACGAAAAGCTATTTTAGGGATATCCTGCTCCTTCACCTTCAGTTGATGGTAGCCGGATCGAAGATCTATTCGTGAAAACCAACTAGCACCCTGAAGTTGATCAAACAAGTCGTCGATCCTCGGCAAGGGGTATCTGTTCTTTACTGTCAGCTTATTCAGCTCGCGGTAGTCGATGCACATCCTCATACTACCGTCCTTCTTCTTTACAAACAGGACCGGAGCACCCCAAGGTGAGATACTCAGTCTAATAAACCCCTTATCCAGCAGTTCTTGTAACTGCTCCATCAACTCTTTCATCTCTGTCGGGGCCAATCGATACGGTGCTTTGGCTACAGGTTGGGCGCCTGGTATCAGATCAATCTGGAACTCGATCTCCCTGTCAGGTGGTAATCCCGATAAGTCTTCCGGGAATACGTCTGGGAATTCACACACAACCGGAACATTAGATAGTTATGGTGTTGCTTTTCTACATCCTTTACATAACATGAAAAGGCATTACATCCACGCCTCATACATTTCCCCGCTACTGCCATTGAGATCACCTTCGGAATCGTAGTAACCCGATCCCCGTAAACTGTCACTGAACTACCGTCGGGCGCTGTCAAACTGATCATCTTCTTGCGACACACAATGTTCGCCTCATAATCCGCCAACCAATCCATCCCAAGCACCAAATCGAAACCGCCTAACGTCATCGCAAATGGTTTAACTGGGAATTTGTGACCCTCCAGTTCTACATCGCAACCCTCAATTACCTAAGAAATCCTGGTGGTTTTTCCTATAGCAGTCTCTACATCAAACGGCGCATCCACACGTCTCCTACTAACGGGCAATTTAGCACAAAAAGCAGCAGAAATAAAACTCCTACTAGCACCCGAATCAAATAATACAGAGGCTACAGTTTGGTTCACCAGAAACGTACCGGACACTACATCGGGTCCGTCCTAGCCTCTTCCTGCGTCATTGTGAAAGCGCTTGCTCTCGGACCTTCACTTCCCGTCTTCTTTACCCCTGAAGCCTCAGCCCTCGGCTTCTTACAGTCCCTACTCATATGACCACTTTCCCCACAGTTGAAACACTTGCCCATCCGGCAATCTTTTGATATATGCCCTGTCTTCCCACACTTAAAACAGAGGTTGGATCCCCATTTGCATTCCCCTGAGTGCTCCTTTCCACACTTACCACACTTCTTCACCCCAGCTCCAGACACAACCACACGATGGTCATCCACCCTCGCTTTCTTGTTGCTCGTCGAAGTATCACCCCGACCAAATCTCTTCCCTTGCCAGTTCTTCTCTCCACTTCCCTTCTTGCTACCCTCAGCCTTTACCAACGCAGCCCGTTCATCGAATAACCTTCCCGCCAAATCCACTGCCGACCTGAAAGTGCTTGGTCGGCAGAAATCAAGTGCCAACGAATTTCAGCTGGCAGCCCCTGAATATACCGGTTGATCTTTCGAGACACCGGCGTCACCTGCTCTGGCACCAACAGCGCCAACTCGTTAAACTTGGTGGTGTATTGTTGGTGGGTCATCGTCCCCGCCTCTAACTGCAGGAACTCTCTCTCAATTCTATCCATTTCCCGATGAGGACTGAATTCCTCAATCACCAGCCTTTTTAACTCAGCCCACTTCATCTTCCCTATAGCCCTGCTACCCTCGGCTTGGACTATATTTTTCCACCAGCATAAAGCCGACCCTGTGAAAGAGTGGGTAGCAAACTTCACCTTCTTGTCCTCCTGGCAATCGCTAGTATCGAGGACAGCCTCCATTTCCATCACCCATTGGTGAGCATCAATAGCAGTACCAGAACCATCAAAAGTTGGGGGCTTGCACCTCATGAATGCCCCGTAGTTACAACCCCGGGCTGTCTCCCGTAACTGCTCTTCTTCCTCTTCCTCTTCATCATCGGATAATACTGTTTCTGCTTCTGTCTGTTGCTGTCTACCTGAGGACCGATTCCTCCCTCGTCTCTCATCATTACGTACTGCCTTTATCACTTCGGTCACTACAGACGGTAAGATCGTCTGCATGACCTGGTGCACCTCCTCGACCACTGCCTCTTTCACCGAGGCCCTTAAATTCGCGCTTTCGTCTGCCTCCTCCTGATGAGGAATCTCGTCTTCCTCATGAACTACTTTTTCTGTCCTAGATCTTCCTCGCGTGTTACACGGTTCAGCACCACGTCCACCACCACGGGAAGCTTTAGATGATCTACCACCGACCATCTTCTATCACACTGAAAGATTCAAACACCAACACGGTCATTTAAGGAAATAGCTCAGTTTATGTTAAGTATAGTAAGTCCCTAATTACAGTGGCCAGTTGTGATTAGCCACTTACTCTACTCTTCGCATCCCGAGCATTACCTGTCCTGACTACATTAGTATCTAAGTCTAACAGTACACATAAACACATAACATGCGCACATAATACTGATTAACTTCAATAAAAATACCTGATGGCACGCAACTACTCAGATGGCATTCTCTTCCTTTCTGTCCCATTTTCAGTTTAAGTTTAGGTTTCTTTTGAAAATTTACCCATTTCACTTAAACTTTGGCTCTGATACCAACTTGTAAGGCCCCGTTCCCGGGCACCTCACGGTTGGTCGTCATCACCCGTAAAACATACATTTAATACATGATCATAAAATACGCAGCGGAATTAATAAAATATGCATTCTCATTTCATCATAAAAGCTTTTACATCATGGTCTAGCTTTACTACAAAAGATTTCATCTTCTCTGTGTACAAAATGGTCCTAAACAGTGACCTCTAATAGAAGATATTAAATTCAAACATATATTTTTCTTCATAAAGAAGATTTCTTAAATAATCATGTTTATCAAGATTATCAAGAAATCTTGCACTTGCATGCAACATGATGTGTTGCGCGCATTACGGGCCCACAACACATGATGTGGCAGCATAATCAAAAAGTGAATGCCATCCCAAAAGAGCTGAGTAGTCGCCTCGTGCCATCCTCAGCAACACTACCTGCCAACTGGAAACACATAAAAAGTCAGCGTTGTTGAGTGAGTTCTAGTTTTATAATAAAACATACTTTTATTCATTAAAAGTATCCTTTCATACATGCGTTCACACATCATACGTACACAGAGATAATATTCGTTATTATCTTCATCATCCGTTATACATCGTTATCTTTAACTTCTCGTATGGATTCTGTCAGGCTTTACCCACTTCATAGCACTCGGCTATGATTACTGTAGTCGAATGACAAGAATCCCGTTTCATACTTACTTGCACATTGAAAGGTGAATTGTACCAATACCTTATGCTATACCCCGCTCGTTATTAGCTACCGGGCCGAAGTCAACATATGAACAACAAAACGTATGCCACGGTACTAGAGGTAAGCGGTAGAGGTACCATGACCATGGTCGATCACAGAGAAGGACCAATCGCGTTATTCAATGCTGCAAGACATAATTCGTTCGCTCATTAATGCATGTATTCATCATCATTCTTCTTTTCGTTCATTCGTTAATACATGCATTCATCATCGTGTCCTCTTTCATTATCTTTCACTTTACGTTACATAATACTTCATTCATTCATTCTCGTTATTCGTAAAGTTTCGGAAAGATAAACATACACAATTATAAGGAACACACATCCATCATACATTCATCATCATACATAGCATCATACATCATACGTTCATCATCATACATAGCATCATACATACGTAATCATACATAGCATCATCATTCACATCAGCCCTTCAGGGGCGACTGAACCTATCTCAGTCGCATGTCCTCCATGCGACTGGACCGTGCGATTGGGCTGTCATGCGAATGGGCATACAATCGTGCGACTGGATTTCATTCTGTATGAATAGACACTACACGACTGGGCTATATGCGACTAACTCTTAACCGTACGATTGAACTACCCTGCGATTGGACCTATGCGACCGAATCCCCCAATCGCATAGTCCATCATGCGACTGAGGTTCAATCATGCGTCTGAGCCTCAATCGGACGATTGGACATCAACTATTCCTCAGTCGGCCGAATGGCCCTTCAGTCGCATAACCCTAACTGGGCGGCGACTGGAGTTCTTCATACACTGCAGTCGCGAACTCCCGTCCCCACAGTCACCATAAACCCATTTTCAGCCCAATTCGACCCTCCCAAGCCTCAGGGATTCCTACTAGGACCTCATACAAGCATATTCTAGTCCTAATTCATACCATAAACACATTACTCAAGATTTTACTCAAATGGGTCAAACTTTCACTATTTCAAAAAATAGGGTTTATATATGTTTCCAGCCCCAAAATCGTTAGAAAACATGTAAATGAGGGGCTCTAGAACTCACATTAACAGGTAGGAGTTGATGAGCTTCGATTTGGCTAGCTTCTCGACAAATCCGGAGCTCGGTCAGCACTTTCCCTCTTTCTTTCTCTTCTCTCGGTCGCTCACTGCTCTTCCCGACTGAAAATGATAAGTGTTGGGAAGAGTATGAGAGCTGCTCCCCCTTTATACCCACATCTCAGTCGCATCTGGTCCAGGGGTGACTGGACCTTCAGTCGCATGAACACCATGCGATTGGACCCCCAGTCGCATGTGTTCCATGCGGCTCGTCTTTCATTCGGGCGGTTGAACTCCAATCGTGCGGTTGAGCTTCAATCGGCCGAAAAGCATGCGGTTGAACCTCCAGTCGCATAAATCCCAGGAGACTAAGGCTCAGTCGCACAACCTATCAAAAGGTCAAACTTTCGGGTGTTACAAAAACGGGTGAGCATACTTTTCCCCCATGTTTGTAAAAGATTGAAACATTGTATAAGCGTAAAAAGGGGCCACGAAACTCACTTGTTAAGTGGTAAGTATGTATGATGTAACTTCCCAAACTTATATGTATGTATGAACGGTCAATCACCTATTGACAGTTATGTTAAGCATTAATAATGCGTCTGATGTCAACAATATTGTTTAGTTAGGTCGGGTCGTATCGGTTCGGTCGTGGGTAACACTTGCACACAAACACGCGCAATAGATCTTATGTAGATCCAAATACTAGAAGCGTTGACATTGTCGATGATATTTGTGTAAAAGTATTATTGTTGTCAGAGAAATACTTGGTAAGCACATGTGTTATGAATCGTTTGTTTCTAATTGTAAAATGTTAAGCTGATTTGATTTGATATAACATTAATAAGTTTGATAGTGTTAATCTTAAAGATCGTCATTAGCCATGGCAACCGTGTCGATGTCACCTTAACATCACACGACCACACACACCGCACACAGAAAGAATCCACACACAATGACTCTAATTGCACGACATGACTAGACGCATGACTGGACACTCCATTCGCATGAATCAACTTTCAATCGTGCGAATCAGCTTCATTCGCACGATTGAACCCCCATTCGTGCGACTAAGCATTCAGTCGTATCTCAACTTCCATTCGCACATCATTCGTACGAATTAGCTTCATTCGTACGACTGGACTTCCATTCGTGCGACTGGACCTTCAGTCGTGCGATACACGCACAGTCGCACACATTCATCCGCATTGACTCAATCGCACGACACACACAATCGTATGGGCTCAGTCGCACGACTCACTCTCAGTCGCACCACAGACCCAATCGTATGGACTTAGTCGCACGACTCACCCAGTCGCACGACTCAGTCGCATGACAGACCCAGTCACCTGAACAGTAGGTTCGTGACTGTAGAGTGCTGAGCGGCCTTCGGCTTCTCCGTGCACGGGTTTCACACATCAAGGACCTCCAGAAACACATATCTAACATATCTAAGCAAGATGCACACTCAGAAAGGCAACACACACTCCCCCACGACCTCTTGTGCTTGGGTTGAACCCGAGCACCCGAAACCCTAGAATTCGCAGAAGTAAAACGAACAAAAACGGACGACCAAGGTCGTCTACCTGCTTGAAACGTGTTGTCTAGGCTGTAGTAGTAGTCTAAACGGTGAAATCACGAAGAAAACGGGGCGGTTCTAGGTGCAAGGAGGTGGAAGAAATGTGGAGAAGAAGATAAGGAAGAAGAAGAAATTATGAAGACTAGGGCGGGTATGTGGGTATTTATACCCAGCTCTTGTTTGGCAATTTGTCACATTTAGTCCCTGCACTTAGCCCCCGAGTTCCCAAACTTGTTTCGGTTGAAAACGACGTAAATAAATACGTTATATTAATTATAGGGAAGTATTTAATGTTGTTCGTATCTTGAAAATGATGTTATTAATGATGTTTATATTATATAACATAATTTAGTTAGTGATGTCATCGGTGCTATTCATAAGCGTTTTAAGTGATATGGATACAAATAATGATACACCACTGAAAAAGAGAATAAATCAAGTATGATATCCACACGAATGGTTTATAAGGGTGAGGAATGAATGTTCTAAGAATAGTTAACGGAATTCACGTTAAATGACGGACCTTGTGGTGACGGATGTCACGGTATCCCCCAGTTGAGAGAATTTCGTCCCGAAAATCAACTAGTGTTAGGTCCAAGAGTGTCATTCTCGAATAGATGTGGATATTTGAGTTTCATCTGATCTTCTCGTTCCCACGTGAATTCCGGTCCTCGTTTGGAGTCCCATCTCACGCGAACGATCGATATCTTGTTGCGCCTTAAGCGTTTGACCTTTCGGTCCATGATCTCGATAGGTTCTTCGATGAAATGAAGCTTTTCATCGATCTTGATTTCCTCAATTGGCACATGTAGAGTTTCATCCACCAGGCGCTTTTTGAGGTTTGATACGTGAAATATGTCATGTACACCGCTGAGTTCTTGTGGCAACCTCAATCGGTAAGCCACCTGGCCGGTTCTTTTTGTAATCTCAAATGGTCCTACGTATCTTGGGGCTAACTTCCCTTTCTTTCCAAATCGTACAATCCCTTTCCAAGGAGAGACTTTGAGTAGAACGTGATCCCCAACATTGATATCTAGAGGCTTCCGACGGTTGTCGGCATAGCTCTTTTGGCGATCTCTTGCTGCTTTTAATCTGTCTTTGATTTGGAAAATCTTGTCAGTTGTTTCTTGAATGATCTCTGGACCTGTTAGCTGGCTTTCACCAATCTCAATCCAACAAACTGGGGATCTACATTTCCTCCCGTACAATGCTTCAAATGGAGCGCATCCAATGCTTGTATTGTAGCTGTTGTTGTAAGAGAACTCAATCAGTGGTAGATGAGTGTCCCAGCTACCACCAAAATCGATTACACAAGATCTGAGTATGTCTTCCAACGTTTGTATTGTTCGTTCACATTGGCCATCTGTTTGTGGGTGATAGGCGGTACTCATATCTAACCGAGTGCCCATCGCTTTTTGTAGTGTTTGCCAAAATCGTGAAGTAAATCGGCTGTCACGGTCGGATATGATTGACACCGGCACTACGTGCCGTGTCACGACCTCCTTTATGTACAATCTCGCCAACTTTTCCATCCTGTAATCCTCTCAGATTGGTAAGAAATGAGCGGACTTCGTCATCCGATCCATTACGACCCATATCAAGTCGTGCCCGCTACTTGTTCTAGGGAGTTTGGTAATGAAATCCATGGCTATGTTCTC
Organism: Flaveria linearis; assembly: GCA_024085815.1. Classification (NCBI taxonomy): domain Eukaryota; kingdom Viridiplantae; phylum Streptophyta; class Magnoliopsida; order Asterales; family Asteraceae; genus Flaveria; species Flaveria linearis. The sequence goes on along the minus strand of CM044007.1, from coordinate 227,002 downwards.
CCATTTCCACTCGGGAATTTCAGGTTGCTGTAATAATCCCGATGGTTTTTTATGTTCAGCCTTAACTTTCGAGCATGTCAAGCATCGGCTTATATACATAGCAATGTTTTTCTTCATGCCTGGCCACCAGTATAGATCCTTAAGATCGTGATACATCTTGCCTGCACCAGGATGAACAGAATATCGTGTCTTGTGCGCTTCCTCCATGATTAGGGTACGAACGTCTCCCTATTTGGGTACCCATATACGATCCATGAAGTACTATATACCATCATCCTTGTAAATCATCTGTTTGTCCAACCCTCGGAATTCTTCTCCCACAAGGTTTTCTTATTTCAATGCCTCACTTTGTGCAAGTTGGATCTGAGCCTTCAAGTTCGTTTGAATAGTCAATCCCAAAGCTCTAGCACGTAGTGGTTTCACGCATTCTTTACGAATTAGGGCGTCAGCCACCACATTTGCTTTCCCCGGATGATACCGGATTTCACAATCGTAGTCACTAAGTAACTCCACCCAATGTCGCTGACGCATATTGAGTTCTTTCTGATTCAGGATGTGTTGAAGGCTCTTATGATCTGTGTAGATGATGCATTTGGTTCCATACAGATAGTGCCTCCATATCTTAAGTGCAAATACTACAGCGCCCAACTCCAAATCATGAGTTGTATAGTTCTTTTCGTGCACCTTAAGTTGTCATGAGGCGTAGGCAATCGCCTTATCTTTCTGCATTAGCACACAACCCAATCCTTGATATGAAGCATCGCAGTACACCACAAAATCATCAGTCCCGTCTGGGAGGGACAATACCGGTGCGTTGCACAACTTCTCCTTCAATGTTTGGAATGCGACGATAGTATCCGGCTAATCCTAAGGGTGCATCCCATTTCTTCACTGCTTCAATCTTGTCGGGATCTACATGAATCCCATTTTCGTTAACCATATGCCCCAAAAATTTCACTTCTCGAATCCAAAATTCGCACTTCGAGAGTTTAGCGAAAAGTTTCTCTTCTTGTAATAGACTCAGTATCGCCCGTAGATGTTCCTCGTGGTCCTCTTTCGTTCGGGAGTAGATAAGTATATCGTCTATGAACACGATCATGAACTTATCCAAGTAAGGTTTGCACACTCGATTCATCAGATCCATGAACACAACTGGTGCATTAGTCAGTCCGAACGGCATGACTAAGAACTCGTAGTGCCCATAACGAGTCCTGAATGTTGTTTTCGGTATGTCATCCTCGAAAAGCCTTAGTTGATGATATCTAGAACGAAGATCAATCTTGGAGAAATATGAAGCCCCTTGCAACTGATCAAATAAATCATCAATTCTGGAAGAGGATATCAATTCTTCATAGTCAACTTGTTCAACTCGCGATAATCGATGCACATATGGAACGATCCGTCTTTCTTTTTGATAAATAAGACCGGTGCTCCCCATGGTGAATGGCTCGGTCGAATAGAACCCTTCTCCAGGAGCTCTTGTAATTGGCTAGATAACTCTTACATTTCGGATGGTGCTAACCGATACGGTGCTTTTGCTACCGGCGTAGCTCCAGGAACCAACTCTATACGAAATTCCACCTGTCGTGGAGGAGGCAAACCCGACAAGTCATCAGGGAATATGTGACAACCGGTCCCAAGGTCACTATTCTAAACCCAAATTTATTTGCATCATATCCCATCTTATGTGTACTAATAATGGAAACAATTTAATTATATCAAGAATGTTAGAATCACCAATTGTTATTTGATCCATTCTTATGATTCTATGTGATTTATGTGAATTTAGTCATTTTAGGTCTTGCCTTTTAGAAAATTTGTGCCCGGGAATATTGATTAGTCACCCTAGCTAGAATACAAAGCCTTAATTGAAAACAATTTAAAAGTATGCATACATACACACACTTGGAAATTTCGAATTATGCATGAATGATCATGCACATGATAACAACTAATATCATCTAATAACTAACAATTTTAAATACTACACTACAAAATAACACCACCTAATAATATTTTGATTAAAATTTTAATCTAAAAAGAGCCCCACAACAAGACAAAAACCGGCCCCCTTGTCCACCAATGGACACTCTTGCTTGCCACTACACAGAAGCCATTCCTATCATCCATTCTCCTTACATGCAATTGCAAGACACACTCCTCTCATCCTCTCTCTCTCATTTTCGAAATCCATCAGCTGAACCTATCTCTCCCTCTCAAAATTCTCTCCATTTCAGCCCCCTTTCCAACTCCAAAATTGCGAACAACAACAACATCGGCCAGCAGCAAACCGCAAGAAAGGTGACCTTTTGGTGATGTTTTAAGGCTTGGAACGTGCAAGACTTGAGGTTCCAGCTCTTGTTCGAGGTTCTACAGTAAATTCAAAGGAGATTTCAACCATCCACGACCATCCACACCTTCTAAACCGTTAGATACATCAAGTGTAAGCTCACTATGTTCGGTTTTGGTCATTTCTCAAGTTTAACTTCATTGTTCACCTAAAAACCCTATTTTTCTTGTTGTAGGAGAAACCTCTCACTAATACCTTGCTCTTGGAGAGCTTTCCATGTTCTTTAAGGTATTCCACAAGTATAACATGTCGATCTATAGGTGTAACAAGAGTTACACCTAGAAAACCCTCTTTTTGGGTGATTCTCACCACCCAACTTGTGCATCTTGTAACCTTTAAGAACCAACCTTGTAACCTGATTTCTAATGACTCATTAAACTCTTAATAATCTGCTTTTAATGTTAAAAATGGTTGTACACCATGAATTGAAGGTGTTAACACAAGAACACCATGAAAAACCACTCTTTCTACAAGTTACAACACACCTTAAACGCTTTCTTGAAAACCCTCTTAAAAAAGGGTTATAACCTGCTCAAAAATGAGTTTTAGACACCCCAACAACCTGATTTTTAAGTTACATGAAGTTTTGGTAATGAATAAACTTAAGTTACAATGATTTACACAAGTGTAATGGTCGGTTATGGCATTTTCTATGTACTTGAAGGCTATGGATGTGTAGAATGACTAGGCCACGATTTGGAACTGTTATTTCAGTAGGTTTTGATGAATATTAAGAGTGTTAATATTGTTTAATCTCTGGAACATAGGACATATTGTGTTTAGACCCATTTTGGTCACTTTCACGACCCGAAAACGAGCTAAAACTACTTAAAAACAAGAAATCTTGAACTATAAACTTTTTAAAGAGAATTACAGGTTCATTAAGGATTAATAAAGTTTTCTGTAATTAATGGGAATTTTTAGTGGTCAAAAGATAATTTAAATGGAATTTTAAGTGAAAACGGGTGCTAATCGAGAGACGTTTTTAGGAAAATCTAAGAAAAATGAATATAAGGTGAGAAATTATAAAAATCATGGCATTCCAGTAAGATATATAATAAAATAACTTATAAAGTGGAAAAGTTGGTCAAACAAGCTTTAAAATGGTCAAACCCGGTTAAAAACGCGTTTTAACGGTTTAAACGTAAAAACGAGTCTTTCCACTACTAGGGGTAAATTTTGTGATTTAAAAGGTTAGAAACTCATTAAAATGACTTTTAAAAGTTAGCTACTGGACCTAGACTCAAAAACATGAAAACCCATAGTCAACCATCTTAAACCCTTCGGTTTTACCGTACCCGGCAACGTTAAACGCGTAAATTATAAACCGAGCCCATAAACTGAAAATTTGAGTATACATTCTTAAAATAAAGTTATATTAAGTTCTTGAAACTGATTTTTGGTTATAAAGGTCATCTAATACAAGAAACCAAACTTAAGGGTAGAAACTGTCAATTTGGAAACTTTAGGGGCTAAACTGTAAAATTTTGTTAAACTTCATAACCGACTCCAATAAGCAACTTAGTCACTTTATTAGCATATTTATCATATATTATGGACTTATTAATGTAAAAACCCTTAATTGTATGAGAAACCTTGACTTTCCATAAAAGAAAACTTTTATACAAACCCTAATCGAATCAAAGTCAAACCCGACCAACTAAGGCTTAGACACTCTTGATGCATCTATAATAGGTTTAGAGCAGTAGCTAATCACTTAATATATTCATGTTAGGGTGATAGACTTGAGACATTCCTAGTACACGAAGGATTTCTTTGCTTAACGTCTAAGGTGAGTTCTAGTGATCCCTTTTTTTACTTACTGTTTTTGGGACGGAACATGCTCTTTGTTATGAACTATGATTGTGCTTTATTTGATGCTTGTATGTGGGACTTTTTGGATATCTGCTGATACTTATATCATGATCATTAATTCTTTTGTGAACCGCTTGGTTTATGTGAATAGATCTATTTGGGGAATCCCCCACGCACAGTGGGTCCCGCTACAGGGAGGTACCCCACTGAGATCCTGAGGGGTCGTTTGTGGCATGTAACAGGTTTTGAATAAGATACTATGGTGAACCATCCTAGCAGGAATGGTTCACTGTTCTGAGGCTTGGTTCTTTCCTTCGGGAAAATCCGGTTAAACATAAGTTTAGAAGAGGCCAACCGGGGACCAAGTGATGGGTTGATCGTGATACCCCACGATGACTGATACTAAAAATGATGTTTTTAAAATCAAATGAGATTTTCAAAAACTTTCACACTTGATTCTAAAACCTTTACTGTGGACTTTAAGAGTTCCTTTTATTGTTTTGAAACTTTAAGCACTTGAATTCACTAACTTTTTAGTTGACACAATTTTCTTTTGAGCATGTTTCAGGTAACTCGTGAAGACTCTTAGCTATTATGGAAGACTTAGACTCAAACCCGAGACCATGGCATTTGCTTGTGTGACCAAAATCATGACTTGAACAATTTGATTTAATGACTATTTTATTTTGTTGAACTATGTAAACATTTGGGGCTGGATCTGTTTCCAGTCCGGAGTCTTTTAAAACTTTAAATGCCATGTGATGTTCTCTCCCTTTGAGCTCCTATATTGGTTTGTTTCCGCTGCCATGTATGTTTGTTGCTAATATGTGACGTCCTACCCTACCGGGGCCCGGGGGTGTGACAGATTGGTATCACAGCCAAAGGTTGTAGAGAAGTCGGGAATACCATAGTAGACCCTAGGCTACAACCCTGATACCCTAGGACTGTCCTTGTGGGAAAGTGTTGGAATGATCGGGTTGGGTAAATTGATGATTACACTTGATCAACGTAATCATGAATTTACTGGACGCGTAATTTCCATCACGGACCTCTAAGTTATGTTTGGACCTTTCTGTTTAATGCTGATTAACTTTGAAATTCATTTTGACTGGGGATTTGAAATTGATTTTTAAAGATGAACTGTTTTGCCTGACACTATTATGAGAAATAACTTATTCTAACATCATTGATGAGGAATACGTAGAGATTCCTGATACTAATGCCATCACTAGTACTATGAGTATATTATTATTAGTAAGATTATCATGAGCTATGAGAAACCAAATTACTCATAATGTCTTTTTACAGGAAACAACTATGGCTGACAAAGGAAAAGCACCGGCCTACCCTACTGAGAGCAGTGCACCAACGGGGGACACCAAGAAGGCAAAACCGCGCACGGAGTATGAAGAATACCTTAGGAGGTGTGGACACCCAGGTTGGATATCCATCACATCAGAGGACACTAAAGCTTCTGAGGACTCTTCTTCGACGACACCTTCCAGGAGCCGGACGTGCTCCCACTCGCCGCATGTTGCCGCTCTGTCCCACTCACCTATCCCGCCCATTGGGAATAGGGGAGCACGCACCATCACTCGTCCACGAAAGAGTGCTAGACCTGGACCTTCGGTCTCATTTAGGATGCCTCCTCCTCCTCCACCACCGGTTAGGACTCCCGTACCCGCACCACCGTCGTTCGAGCCACACCAGCGCCACCCACAGGAGGAGCCCTGGATGCCTCCGAGGCACAACATGTACGACGGCCCCAGCGTACTGGAAGGGGATAGGTATTCACAATCCAGCCGTCGGGCTAGTGACGTAGGACCTACTGATGCAGCACTAGAGGAGCTCCTGAAGATTGTCCGTCGCCACGAGCTGACTCTTCAGCACGCTACCCGGACCTCCCAGTCTGCTCAATTCCAAGCTATGATGGCGTCGCACGGGGTGCAGAGATTGGAGCAGGAGCAGAGGAAGAAGAGCTCTGGATGGATGGGATGGCTGAAAAAGAAGTGGATGTGAAGGCGACATGTGGAAGGGGGAACAAATATCTATCTTTGAACAGTTGAAGGAAACAAACTTATCATTATCTGACATTATTATTATTATTATTCATGGGGGTGATGGCACCTTCCACTTTGTAAGAGCTAGACTCTGATACTATGAACTTTGTCTTGTTTTGAACTGATTCCTATGATACAATGTTGTTGAAACATTTATGATTATCTGTCATGTGTTGTTTATTCATGGTGTTGGGCCATGCCATTCTTTATGACTGCTTAAACTGTTTAAATTGGTAATCTATGGAACTTGGTAAGTTGTGTGTAATTATACACCATATTCTCTCCTCGTATAGAGGGAGCCTTGTAGGGAATTGATGCATAGACTGTTTGAAACAAATTATGAGATGCTAAACGACTTTATCTGTAGTACTACCAGAATGCCTACCAGAAGAGGAACACGCATCGGAAGGCAAGGAGCATACCGAGGTCGTCACGAAGGAACAAGGCGAAGCAGAAACCAACCTCCTACTCCTCCAGGGACTCCCATCGGGGGAATGCTAACTCCGGAAATGACGAGAGGATGGCAAATCTTGTGGCACAGCAAATTGCGCACGCTATACCAACCATCATTGCTCAAATCAATGCTGACCGGAATGACGCCGGAGGTGGTACTGGGACTGCAAGCAACGAGGAATCTGAAGCTATCAGGAAGGGGTGCTCCTACAAAACATTCATGGATTGCAAGCCAAAGGACTTCCATGGCACCAAGGGTGAAATTGAAACATATAGGTGGCTGGACGAAATCAAAGCTGTGTTAGACATCAGTGAATGCAAGTTGGAACACATGGTGAGGTTTGCTTCTCAATCTCTCAAGGGACCAGCACTTGAATGGTGGAAACCATCATTCAGCCTCGAGGCCGGGACATCGTTGGTAGGAAGAACAGGTCTGAGTTCAGGGAACTAATCACCAACAAGTACTACCCGATCAACCAGCTAGAAAAACTGGAGGCTAGATTTCTGAATCTGGAGATGAGGGGCCCGAACTACACAGAATACATCAACCAGTTCCTTGCATTGTCCCGACTGGTACCACACTTGGTGATGCCGGAATCCAAGGGCGTGGCCCGCTTCATCTGGGTGTTACACCCAAGGGTGAGGGGCATGGTTCGGTCATCCAGGCCTACAACCATACAGGCTGCAGTCGACTTTACCAGTAGTCTGACCGACGACCTAGTTAGAGCTGGGTGGACTGAACATGGGAAAACTGAGGACAAGAAGACGGCTGTGGAAGAAAAGAGGAAGTGGTTTGATACTAGGAAGATGGTCGGCAGCAGTAGCGGTTCAAACAAGAGACCTAGAGAAGAAGCGAGACGAAGTGACCATGGTGGAAAGGCAAGGAGGTTGTATCTATACACAAGCCCCTTCTGCGATAAATGCAAGCTTCATCACCAAGGGGAGTGCAATCCCATGCCTTGTTATCGGTGCAAGAAACCTGGTCACCTGATTAAAGACTGTACCTACGAGCCTGGAAAGCAATGCTATGAGTGCAGAGATCCAGGGCATATGAGGAACAAATGCCCCAAGCTAGCAAGAAACAAGGACACCCGACCCAGCAAGCCCAAGGGAAGAGCTTTTGTGATGAACCCAGCTGGAGCCCGAAAGGAACCTGATGTGGTTAATGGTACGTTTCTTGTAAACGCTCATCCTGCTACCATTTTGTTTGATACTGGAGCGACTGCTAGTTTTATCTCTAGTGCTTTTAGATCCTTGATTAACCTAGCTACGTGTACCTTAGCCGATACGTTTACCGTCGAATTAGCTGATGGCAACATTTTAGAAACTAATGAAATCATAAAGGATTGTTCAATAAATCTAAATGGAAATACATTTAAGATAGATCTGATGCCCGTTAAGTTAGGAGGATTTGATGTGGTTGTTGGCATGGACTGGTTAGCTAAGAACAGAGTCAAAATTGTTTGTGATGAACGCCTACTCATGTAAGGCCCCGTTCCCGGGCACCTCACAGTTGGTCATTCATCGCACTTCAAAATATAAAATTTACATATACTAGGTAAAGTAACGCAGCGGAATTTAAAAAGTACTTCATTCTCATTTCATCATTAAAGCTTTTACAATACATTACATCGTTGACTTGAGTACAAAATACAAGCTTTCTTTACATTGCCTAACTCTACTATGATTGCTGCGGAAGCATATGAAACCAAAGATTTCTTAGATAATCCCGTTTATGCAAATCCTCAACAATCATAGGGTCATATACAGTGACCTCTAGTATATTAATACAAAAATTTTCATCATAAAGAATATTCCTTAAGTAATTCCGTACATCGGAACCCTTAAAGAACTCTTGACACTCTCATGCAACATACTTTGTTGCATGTATTATGCACCCGCACCCCGTGCGTGCAGCATTATCAAAAGGAGAATGCCATCCCAAAAGAGCTGAGTAGCCGCCTCGTGCCATCCCCAGCAACACTACCTGCCAACTGGAAACACATAAAAAGTCAGCGTTGCTGAGTGAGTTCTAGTTTTATAATAAAACATACTTTCATTCATTAACACTATTCTTACATACATGCGATCATACAACATACGTACACTTAGATAATATTATTATTATCTTCTTCATTCGTTCATTAACTTTCATTCGTGTACCATTCATCATTCTCATTCATATTCGTACACACATCCTTTACATTCATTCGTATGTTCTTTACTTCCATTCATACATTCATTACATTCGTTTGAACGTTCTTTACTTTCATTCTATCATACGTTAGCCGAGTCTCTTGCAGCACACGGCTGCTCACCTCTATGGCAATCTCATGATTGCCTGCTAACCGAGTCTGTTGCAACGCAAGGTTGCTCACCTCTATATCGATCTCTCACGATCGTACGTTAGCCGAGTCTCTTGCAACACAAAGTTACTCACCTCTGTGGCAATCTCACGATTACCTGCTAACCGAGTCTGTTGCAACACTAAGTTGCTCACCTCATTATCAATCTCAATGATTGACCCTTGTGTGCATCCTTCGGGGTAGCTAACCCGCATCACAGTTGAGCTAACACCTGCCAGGGGTGTGCACCTCCATTCGTTTGCTTGCAAGCCTTTCTTACATTCACTCGTTCATTCAATAATGCATGCATTCATTCATTATGTTCCTCTTTCATTATCTTTTACTTTACATTCTTATTACATTCTTTTCATTCATTCATTCATTCACGTAAAGTCACGAACAGATAAACATGCATTCATACAAGGAACATAAATATTTACCTTATCATCAGTCATTACCATTATATGAGGCCATATTTTACCTAACATACATACATCCTTCATACACCTCTCTCCTCGTTCACATCAGCCCTATTTAGGCGACTGAACCCTCTTCAGTCGCATGGCCTCCATGCGACTGAATCATGCGATTGGGCAACTATACGATTGGGCCTACAATCGTGCGATTGAACTTCCTATCGTGAGAATAAACACTATGCGAATGGGCTCATGCGACTGACCCCTCAGTCGCATGGCCTGTCATGCGACTGAGCCCCAGTCGCCCGACTGAGCCTCAATCGTGCGACTGAACGTCAGTTGTTCCCCAATCGTGCGACTGGTCCTCCAGTCGCCTAACCCTAACTGGGCAGCGACTGGAGTTCATCACGAATTGCAGACGCGACCTACAGGTCTCAAACCCTTCCAAACTCATTTCCAGCTCAAATTAGCCTTCCTAAACCTCAGGGATTCATACTAGGACATCATACAAGCTAATTCAAGTCCTAATTCGTACCATAAACACGTTACTCAAGATTTCCCCTAAATGGGTCAAACATACACTTTTCCAAAATAGGGTTTAAATGTGATCCAGCCCCAAAATCGTATGAAAACAAGTAAATGAGGGGCTCTAGAACTCACATTATCACGAAGAAGGTGAAGAGCTTCGATTTGACTAGCCTCTCGACAATTCTCGAGCACGGATCAGCACCTTCCTTTTTCTTTCTCTGCTCTCTCTCGCTCTCTGCTCTTTCCCGACTGAAAATGGGTAAGTGTGGGGAAGAGAAGAGGGTTGCCCCTCTTATATAGCTGCAGCTCAGTCTCCCGAGGTCCAGGCGACTGGGCCCTTCGATCGTGCGATCACCGTGCGACTGGACCTCCAGTCGCACGGCTCCCATGCGGTTGAACCTTCAGTCGTACGATTGAGCTCCAGTCGTACGCTTGAGCCTCAACCGTCCTTCTGTCATGCGACTGTCATGCGAGTGGACCTCCAGTCACATGAATTCCATGCGACTGAGCCTCAGTCGCATGACACACCAGAAAGTCAAACTTCCGGGTGTTACAAGTCCACCCCCCTTATTTAGGTTTCGTCCCCGAAACCTGTTATTCCTCGAACAATTGTGGGTAATGCTGCCTCATTTCTTCTTCAGTTTCCCACGTCGACTCGGATCCCTTCCTGTGCCGCCATTGTACGCGCACAAGAGGAACCGTTTTATTCCTCAACCTTTTCTCTTTTCGGTCTATGAACGCCACTGGTTGCTCCACATAATTGAGCCGTTCGTCCACCTCGATATCCTCCAGTGGAACGATCATATCCTCGTCCGTCAAGCACTTTCTCAGATGAGATACGTGGAAGGTCGGGTGAATCCCCCTTAACTCATCTGGTAGATCCAGCCTATAGGCCACCTCTCCTACCCGCGCAATAACTTGGAAAGGGCCTATATACTGCGGACTCAACTTGCCTCTCTTCCGGAACCGAATGATAACCTTCCAGGGTGAGACCTTCAACATAACCCGGTCTCCCACCTGGAACTCAAGCGGCCTGCATCGTTTGTCAGCGTACGACTTCTGTCTGTCTTTGGCTGCTTTCATACAGGCTTTGATCCTTTCGAGCTTTTCAGTCGTAGCTTCAATCACTTCGACGCTCCCCAATTCCTTCTGACCAATATCACCCCAACAAACGGGGGTCCTGCATCTCCTACCGTATAGCATCTCATAGGGTGGCATGCCAATACTGGCATGATAGCTGTTATTATATGAGAATTCAGCTAACGGCAGGTGGTCATCCCAACTTCCCCCGAAGTCAATAACACACGCCCGGAGCATGTCCTCAAAAGTCTGAATGGTCCTTTCTGACTGACCATCAGTTTGAGGATGATAAGCCGTGCTAATATGTAACCTCGTCCCCATAGCATCGTGGAATTTCTTCCAGAATTTGGACGTAAACCGGGTGTCGCGATCAGACACAATCGACACCGGTACTCCATGACGAGTCACAATCTCTTTGATGAAAAGATCAGCCAACCTCTCGGATGAATATGTCTCGCGCATCGGTAGGAAGTGAGCGCTCTTCGTCAGACGATCCACAATCACCCATATAGTATCATACCCTTTCGGTGTACGTGGCAGCTTTGTGATAAAATCCATGGAGATGTGTTCCCACTTCCATTCCGGCATATCCAAGGGTTGAATCTTTCCATACGGCTTTTGGTGTTCGGCCTTCACTTGCAAACAAGTAAGGCATTTACTCACATACTCCACCACATCGCGCTTCATGCCTGGCCACCAGTAATCTTTCTTCATGTCTTGGTACATCTTGGTAGCACCAGGATGAATGGAATATCGAGTCTTGTGGGCTTCATCCAAAATCTTCATTCGCAGATCCCCAGGACGAGGAATCCACATGCGCCCATACCCGGTTCTAACACCAAATGTGTTTTCACCAAACTCCGCGACCAGACCTCTCATTCGTTCCGAGTTAAGATGATCTTCTTTCAGTGCCTCATCTTGGAACTCTTTGACTTGCTTCATCACGTCTGAGGTCATAATTAATTGGTACGCCTTCACCCGAATCGGCTCGGGCCTCTCTTTTCGGCTAAGGGCATCCGCCACCACGTTGGCTTTGCCCGGATGGTAATGGATCTCACAATCATAATCCTTTATAAGCTCCAACCATCGCCGTTGCCTCATATTTAGATCTTTTTGCTCGAAGAAGTACTTCAAGCTTTTGTGGTCGGTGAAGATGGTGCACTTTGTTCCGTAGAGATAGTGACTCCAGATTTTTAATGCAAAGACCACTGCTGCTAGCTCCAAGTCATGAGTAGGGTAATTAACCTCATGGACTTTCAACTGCCGGGATGCATAAGCTATAACCTTTCCCCTCTGCATCAACACACATCCCAACCCCGAATAGGATGCATCAGAATAAACCACCAGATCTTCACTTCCATCGGGTAATGACAGAACAGGAGCTTGGGTCAATCTCGCCTTCAGCTCTTCAAACGCCTTTTCCTGAGCTTGACCCCATACAAACTTCACATCTTTCCGGGTCAACGTGGTTAGTGGAGAAGCGATTTTGGAAAAGTCTTGGATAAACCTTCGATAGTAGCCCGCCAATCCCAAGAAACTTCGAATCTCAGATGGCGTCTTTGGAGACTTCCATTGCATCACTGCTTCCACCTTTGCCGGATCAACCATAATTCCATCCGGATTTACCACGTGACCCAAGAATTGGACTTCACGCAACCAGAATGCGCACTTGGAGAATTTAGCATACAACTTCTCCCTTCTCAACGTCTCCAGAACATCTCGAACATGACCGGCATGCTCGGTTTCACTCTTTGAATAAATCAAGATGTCATCAATGAACACGATCACTGATTTATCCAACATCGGCCGACACACCCTGTTCATCAGGTCCATAAAAGCAGCTGGCGCGTTGGTCAAACCAAAAGACATGACAAGGAATTCATAATGACCGTAGCGCGTACGAAAAGCTGTTTTGGGGACATCTTGCTCTTTCACTTTCAGTTGATGGTAGCCCGATCGAAGATCTATCCTTGAAAACCAACTAGCACCCTGAAGTTGATCAAACAAGTCATCGATCCTTGGCATGGGGTATCTATTCTTTACCGTCATCTTGTTCAACTCCCAATAATCTATACACATTCTCATGCCACCGTCTTTCTTCTTCACAAACAGGACCGGAGCACCCCAAGGTGAGATACTCGGTCTAATAAACCCCTTGTCTAGCAGCTCTTGCAACTGCTCCATCAACTCTTTCATTTCCGTCGGGGCCAATCGATACGGCGCTTTGGCAACTGGTTGGGCGCCTGGTATCAGGTCAATCTGGAACTCGATCTCTCGGTCAGGTGGCAATCCCGATAAGTCTTCGGGAAACACATCTGGAAAGTCACACACCACAGGGACATCAGATAGTTGTGGTGTTGGCGTTTCCACATCCTTTACGTAACATAAGAAGGCGCTACACCCACACCTCATACATTTTCCCGCCACCGCCATTGAGATCACTTTCGGAATCGTCGTAACCCGATCGCCATAAACCGTCGCTGAACTACCGTCGGGTGCTGTCAAATAAATCATCTGCTTGCGACACACATTGTTCGCCTCAAAGTCCGCCAACCAATCCATTCCAAGCACCAAATCGAAACCGCCCAAGGTCATCGCAAACGGTCTAACCGGAAATCTGTGGCCCTCTAATTCGACATCACAACCCTCTATTACCTCGGAAATTCTGGTAGTTTTACCTATAGCAGTCTCTACATCAAACGGTACATCCCCACGTCTACTACTAACAGGCAATTTGGCACAGAAAGCAGCAGAAATAAAACTTCTACTGGCACCCGAATCGAATAATACAGAGGCTAAAGTTTGGTTCACCAGAAACGTACCGGACACTATATCGGGGTCCGTCCTAGCCTCTTCCTGCGTCATCGTGAACGCCCTGGCGCTTGCCTTCGACCCTTCATTCCCCGTCTTCTTCACGCCGGAACTCTCAGATCTCGGCTTCTTGCAGTCTTTATTCATATGGCCAATTTCGCCACAATTAAAGCACTTCATACCCTTACACTTTCTGGCCATATGTCTGGGCTTTCCACACTTGAAACAGACATTCAGCCCCAGCCTGCACTCCCCACTATGCTCCCTTCCACATTTATCACACCTCCTCAGTCCCGTACCCGGTGTGACCACCCGACCATCGTCCCCCCGGGCCTTCTTGTTGCTCGTCGAAGCATCGCCCCGACCAAATCTCTTCCCGTTCCAATTCCTGTCACCTCCCTTCTGATTACCATCAGTCACCACCACCACTGCCCGTTCATCATACAGTCTCCCCGCCAAGTCCACCGCCGACCTAAAGGTGGTTGGTCGGGCGGCGATCATATGCCTGCGAATATTCGCCGGCAAGCCCTGAACATACCTCTTGATCTTCAGCGATAGGGGAGTCACCTGATCTGGCACCAGACGCGCCATTTCGTTGAATTTCGTGGTGTATTGTTGGTGGGTCATCGTCCCCGCCTCTAACTGCAAAAACTCTCTCTCAACTTTGTCCATTTCCCGATGAGGACAGAACTCCTCGATTACCAACCTCTTCAACTCAGACCACTTCATCTTTGCAATGGCCCAGCTACCCTCGGCTTGGGCCACATTATCCCACCAGCATAAAGCCGAATCCGTGAAAGAGTGGGTAGCGAACTTCACTTTCTGGTCCTCTCTGCACTCACTGATATCAAGGACACCCTCCATTTCTCTCACCCACCGGTGAGCAGCAGCTGCTCTACCATTACCATCAAAAGTAGGGGGCTTGCACCTCATAAACGCCCCATAGTTACAGCCTCGTGCGGTTTCATGCACAGGCTCCTCCTCCTCTTCCTCTTCCTCATCAGAAATAACGGTTTCCGGTCCCGATTGTTCTTGCCTTCCTGAGGACCTGTTTCTCTCTTTTCTCTCACCTTCTCTGACAGCCTTAATCACCTCGGTTACCACAGACGGTAAGATCATCTGCATAACCTGATGTACCTCTTCGACTACTGCCTCTTTTACCGAGGCCCTCAAGTTAGCGCTCTCGTCTACTCCTTCTTGATGAGGGGTCTCGTTTTCCTCGTGAACTACTTTCTCTAGCCTAGGTCTTCCTCTTATGGCCCGCGGTTCAGTACCACGTCCGCCACCGCCTCCACCCTGGGAAGCTTTGGAAGATCTACCCCCAGCCATTCTCTACCACACTGAAAGAATCAAACACCAACACAGTCATTTAAGGAAATAGCTCAGTTTATGGCAAGTATAGCAAGTTCCTAATTACAGTGGCCAGTTGTGATTAGCCACTTACTGTACTCTTCGTACCCCGAGCATTACCTGTCCTGACTACATTAGCATCTAAGTCTAATAGTAACACATACATCACATAACATGCGCACGTAATACTGATTAACTTTAGGAAAATACCTGATGGCACGCAACTACTCAGATGGCATTCCTTCCTTTTTCTGTCCTATTTTCAGTTTAAGTTTAGGTTTATTTGAAAATTTACCCGTTTCACTTGAACTTTGGCTCTGATACCAACTTGTAAGGCCCCGTTCCCGGGCACCTCACAGTTGGTCATTCATCGCACTTCAAAATATAAAATTTACATATACTAGGTAAAGTAACGCAGCGCTATTTAAAAAGTACTTCATTCTCATTTCATCATTAAAGCTTTTACAATACATTACATCGTTGACTTGAGTACAAAATACAAGCTTTCTTTACATTGCCTAACTCTACTATGATTGCTGCGGAAGCATATGAAACCGAAGATTTCTTAGATAATCCCGTTTATGCAAATCCTCAACAATCATAGGGTCATATACAGTGACCTCTAGTATATTAATACAAAAATTTTCATCATAAAGAATATTCTTAAGTAATTCCATACATCGGAACCTTTAAGGAACTCTTGACACTCTCATGCAACATACTTTGTTGCATGTATTATGCACCCGCACCCCGTGCGTGCAGCATTATCAAAAGGAGAATGCCATCCCAAAAGAGCTGAGTAGCCGCCTCATGCCATCCCCAGCAACACTACCTGCCAACTGGAAACACATAAAAAGTCAGCGTTGCTGAGTGAGTTCTAGTTTTATAATAAAACATACTTTCATTCATTAACACTATTCTTACATACATGCGATCATACAACATACGTACACTTAGATAATATTATTATTATCTTCTTCATTCGTTCATTAACTTTCATTCGTGTACCATTCATCATTCTCATTCATATTCGTACACACATCCTTTACATTCATTCGTACGTTCTTTACTTCTATTCATACATTCATTACATTCGTTTAAACGTTCTTTACTTTCATTCTATCGTACGTTAGCCGAGTCTCTTGCAGCACACGGCTGCTCACCTCTGTGGCAATCTCATGATTGCCTGCTAACCGAGTCTGTTGCAACGCAAGGTTGCTCACCTCTATATCAATCTCTCACGATCGTACGTTAGCCGAGTCTCTTGCAACACAAAGTTACTCACCTCTGTGGCAATCTAACGATTGCCTGCTAACCGAGTCTGTTGCAACACTAAGTTGCTCACCTCATTATCAATCTCAATGATTGACCCTGTGTGCATCCTTCGGGGTAGCTAACCCGCATCACAGTTGAGCTAACACCTGCCAGGGGTGTGCACCTCCATTCGTTTGCTTGCAAGCCTTTCTTACATTCACTCATTCATTCAATAATGCATGCATTCATTCATTATGTTCCTCTTTCATTATCTTTACTTTACGTTCTTATTACATTCTTTTCATTCATTCATTCATTCATGTAAAGTCACGAACAGATAAACATGCATTCACACAAGGAACATAAATATTTACCTTATCATCAGTCATTACCATTATATGAGGCCATATTTTACCTAACATACATACATCCTTCGTACACCTCTCTCCTCGTTCACATCAGCCCTATTTGGGCGACTGAACCCTCTTCAGTCGCATGGCCTCCATGAGACTGAATCATGCGATTGGGCAACTATACGATTGGGCCTACAATCGTGCGATTGAACTTCCTATCGTGCGAATAAACACTATGCGAATGGGCTCATGCGACTGACCCCTCAGTCGCATGGCCTGTCGTGCGACTGAGCCCCAGTCGCCCGACTGAGCCTCAATCGTGCGACTGAACATCAGTTGTTCCCCAATCGTGCGACTGGTCCTCCAGTCGCCTAACCCTAACTGGGAAGCGACTGGAGTTCATCGCGAACTACAGACGCGACCTACGGGTCTCAAACCCTTCCAAACTCATTTCCAGCTCAAATTAGCCTTCCTAAACCTCAGGGATTCATACTAGGACATCGTACAAGCTAATGCAAGTCCTAATTCGTACCATAAACACGTTACTCAAGATTTCCCCCAAATGGGTCAAACATACACTTTTCCAAAATAGGGTTTAAATTTGATCCAGCCCCAAAATCGTATGAAAACAAGTAAATGAGGGGCTCTAGAACTCACATTATCACGGAGAAGGTGAAGAGCTTCGATTTGACTAGCCTCTCGACAATTCTCGAGCACGGATCAGCACCTTCCCTTTTCTTTCTCTGCTCTCTCTCGCTCTATGCTCTTTCCCGACTGAAAATGGGTAAGTGTGGGGAAGAGAAGAGGGCTGCCCCTCTTATATAGCTGCAGCTCAGTCGCCCGAGGTCCAGGCGACTGGGCCTTTCGGGCGTGCGATCACCATGCGACTAGACCTCTAGTCGCACGGCTCCCATGCGGTTGAACCTTCAGTCGTACGATTGAGCTCCAGTCGTACGCTTGAGCCTCAACCGTCCTTCTGTCGTGCGACTGTCATGCGAGTGGACCTCAAGTCGCATGAATTCCATGCGACTGAGCCTCAGTCGCATGACACACCAGAAAGTCAAACTTCCGGGTGTTACAACTCAAGATACCATTGAACGACAAGGAGGAGTTAGTAGTGCAAGGAGAAAGGAGTAACACTTTATGCCCCATGATATCCCATTTAAAAGCTACCAAGAGCTTAAGGAAGGGATGCTCAGCTTTCATCATCTACGTGATGAAGACCAAAGAGGAGAAGAAGATTTCGGACATCCCAGTAGTTTCTGAATACCCTGAGGTGTTTCCGGAAGACCTACCGGGACTTCCCCCAAATCGACAAGTTGAGTTCCAAATAGATTTGCTGCCTGGCGCTGCACCGGTAGCCAAAGCGCCGTATCGACTCACCCCTCCTGACATGAAGGAACTGATGACGCAAATTCAAGAACTATTGGACAATGGATTCATACGTCCGAGTGTCTCTCCATGGGGTACCCCGGTGTTATTTGTGAAAAAGAAGGATGGAACCTTACACATGTGCATTGACTACCGGGAGTTAAATAAGTTGACCATAAAGAACCGTTACCCACTTCCAAGGATAGACGACCTATTCAATCAACTTCAAGGAGCAAGCTACTTTTCCAAGATAGATTTAAGATCCGGTTACGACCAACTGAAGATAAGAGAAGAAGACATACCCAAGACGGCTTTCCGAACTAGGTATGGGCACTATGAGTACTTAGTCATGCCCTTCGGGCTGACCAATGCACCAGCAGCATTCATGGATCTCATGAACCGTGTATGCCGCCCATATCTCGACAAGTTTGTGATCATGTTCATCGACAACATTCTGATCTACTCCAGTAATAAGGAAGAGCACGAGAAACATCTCAGACTAATTCTTGAATTACTCAAGAATGAGCAACTATACGCCAAATTTTCAAAATGTGAATATTGGATGCGAGAGATCCAATTTTTAGGGCATGTAGTGAATGAGAATGGAATTCAAGTTGACCCTTCCAAGATTGAGGCTATAAAGAATTGGAAGATTCCAGAGATTCCCACTGAGATTAGGCAATTCCTAGGACTGGTCGGATACTACCGACGATTCATAAAGGACTTCTCGTGCATTGTGCAACCATTGACCACACTGACTAAGAAGAGCAAAACCTTTGTGTGGGAACCAAAGCAAGATGAAGCCTTTGAGACGCTCAAGGAAAAGTTATGCAGTGCACCTGTTCTAGCCCTCCCAGAAGGAGTCGAAGACTTTGTAGTCTATTGTGACGCCTCGTGTCAGGGGTTAGGATGTGTGCTAATGCAACGCAACAAGGTCATTGCCTATGCATCTAGACTGCTAAACGATCACGAGAAGAACTATACTACGCACGATTTGGAATTAGGTGCCGTGGTGTTTGCTCTCAAAATGTGGAGGCACTACCTCTATGGCACGAAGTGCGTTATTTACACTGACCATCGAAGTTTGCAACACATTCTCGACCAGAAGATGCTAAACATGCGCCAAAGAAGATGGGTTGAGTTGTTGAACGACTACGAGTGTGAAATCCGTTATCATCCTGGTAAGGCCAATATGGTGGTAGATGCTTTGCGCAGAAAGGAGAGAGAAAATCCTCTTCGTGTACGAGCTTTAAGGATAAGTGTGTACACTGACCTAATTGCAAGGCTGAAAGAAGCTCAAAGTGAAGCGTTAAGGGAGGAAAATTTAGCAGAAGAAGGATTAACTGGAATGGAAAAGTGATTTGAAATAGGAAATGATGGTACATATAAGTGCGAAGGGAGAACTTGGGTGCCAAAGCATGGGGGAATTCGAGAGATAATTCTCGATGAAGCTCACAAATCTAGGTATTCAGTTCACCCTGGGAGTGATAAAATATACCAGGATTTGAAGGCACTTTTCTGGTGGCCTAGAATTAAGAAATCAATCGCTATGTATGTCAGAAAATGTCTAACCTGTGCCATGGTAAAAGCTGAAAACCAAAAACCGTCAGGGACGTTACAGCAGCCAGAAATCCCAGAATGGAAATAGGATAACGTCATGATGGACTTTGTTACCAAGTTACCCAGAACGTCTAGGGGTCATGATGCTATTTGGGTAATAGTGGATAGACTAACCAAATCAGCTCACTTCTTACCAATTCGAGAAGACTATGACATGTCAAGACTAGCTCAACTGTATATCAATGAAATAGTGGCTAGGCATGGTGTGCCACTATCCATAATCTCCGACCGTGATAGTCGATTCACTTCGCGTTTCTAGAAATCACTCCAACGAGCTTTAGGAACCCAGCTGGACTTAAACACGGCTTACCACCCGCAAACTGACGGTCAAAGCGAAAGGACTATTCAAACCTTAGAACATATGCTGAGAGCTTGCGTAATTGATTTTGGTAGGAACTGGGATAACCGTCTTCCATTGGTAGAGTTCTCCTATAATAACAGTTACCATGCAAGTATCAATGCTGCTCCGTATGAGGCTCTCTATGGTAAGAAATGTCGGTCACCCTTGAGTTGGAATGAAATTGGTGATAGTCAAGTATTGGGACCCGACATCGTATTGGAGACCACTGATAAGATTTTCAAGATCAAGGAACGTCTACGGGCAGCAAGGGACCGTCAAAAGAACTACGCTGACAGAAGACGAAAACCATTAGAGTTTCAGATAGGTGATAGGGTAATGCTGAATGTAGCACCATGGAAGGGAACCGTGAAATTCGGAAAAAGAGGCATGTTAAGCCCAAGATACATTGGACCATTTGAAATACTTGCAAGAATTGGTCCTGTGGCTTACAAGTTGAAACTACCTCAGAAATTGAGTTATATACACGACACCTTCCACGTGTCAAACTTGAAGAAATGCCTGGTAGACAAAACCTTGGAGCTACTGTTGAAGGTGACAAGAATCAATGATAAGCTGAACTTCGTGGAAGAGCCTATAGAGATCACGGACCGCTTGGTTAAGCAACTCAGACGAAGCCGCATACCCAAGGTTAAGGTTAGATGGAACTCGAGACGAGAGCCGGAATTCACTTAGGAACGTGAGGACGAGATGAGGAAGAACTACCCGCATCTCTTTAAACCCACCCGTACCAATTCTAATCGAAGCTAAAATTTCGGGATGAAATTTCCTAAACGGTGGGAGAATGTGACAACCGGTCCCAAGGTCACTATTCTAAACCCTAATTTATTTGCATCATATCCCATCTTATGTGTACTAATAATGGAAACAATTTAATTATATCAAGAATGTTAGAATCACCAATTGTTATTTGATCCATTCTTATGATTCTATGTGAATTTAGTCATTTTAGGTCTTGCCTTTTAGAAAATTTGTGCCCGGGAATATTGATTAGTCACCCTAGCTAGAATACAAAGCCTTAATTGAAAACAATTTAAAAGTATGCATACATACACAAACTTGGAAATTTCGGATTATGCATGAATGATCATGCACATGATAACAACTAATATCATCTAATAACTAACAATTTTAAATACTACACTACAAAATAACACCACCTAATAATATTTTGATTAAAAATTTAATCTAAAAAGAGCCCCACAACAAGACAAAAACCGGCCCCCTTGTCCACCAATGGACACTCTTGCTTGCCACTACACAGAAGCCATTCCTATCATCCATTCTCCTTACATGCAATTGCAAGACACACTCCTCTCATCCTCTCTCTCTCTCATTTTCGAAATCAATCTGCTGAACCCATCTCTCCCTCTCAAAATTCTCTCCATTTCAGCCCCCTTTCCAACTCCAAAATCACGAACAACAACAACAACAACATCGGCCAGCAGCAAACCGCAAGAAAGGTGACCTTTTGGTGATGTTTTAAGGCTTGGAACGTGCAAGACTTGAGGTTCCAGCTCTTGTTCGAGGTTCTACAGTCAAGTCCAAGGAGATTTCAACCATACACAACCATCCACACCCTCTAAACCGTGAGATACATCAAGTGTAAGCTCACTATGTTCGTTTTTGGTCATTTCTCAAGTTTAACTTCATTGTTCACCTAAAACCCTATTTTTCTTGTTGTAGCAGAAACCTCTCACTAATACCTTTTTCTTGGAGAGCTTTCCACGTTCTTGAAGGTATTCCACAAGTATAACATGTCGATCTATAGGTGTAACAAGAGTTACACCTAGAAAACCCTCTTTTTAGGTGATTCTCACCACCCAACTTGTGCATCTTGTAACCTTTAAGAACCAACCTTGTAACCTGCTTTCTAATGACTCATTAAACTCTTAATAATCTGCTTTGAATGTTAAAAATGGTTGTACACCATGAATGGAAGGTATTAACACAAGAACACCATGAAAAACCACTCTTTCTACAAGTTACAACACACCTTAAACGCTTTCTTGAAAACCCTCTTAAACAAGGGTTATAACCTGCTCAAAAATGAGTTTTAGACACCCCAAAAACCTGATTTTTAAGTTAGATGAAGTGTTGGTAATGAATAAGCTTAAGTTACAATGATTTACACAAGTGTAATGGTCGGTTATGGCATTTTCTATGTATTTGAAGGCTATGGATGTGTAGAATGACTAGGCCACGATTTGGGACTGTTATTTCAATAGGTTTTGATGAATATTAAGAGTATTAATATTGTTTAATCTCTGGAACAAAGGACATATTGTGTTTAGACCTATTTTGGTCACTTTCGGGACCCGAAAACAAGCTAAAACTACTTAAAAACAAGAAACCTTGAACTATAAACTTTTTAAAGAGAATTACAGGTTCATTAAGGATAAATAAAGTGTTCTGGAGTTAATGGGAATTTTTAGTGGTCAAAAGATAATTTAAATGGAATTTTAAGTGAAAACGGGTGCTAACCGAGAGACGTTTTTAGGAAAATCTAAGAAAAATGAATATAAGGTGAGAAATTATAAAATCAAGGCATTCCAGTAAGATATATAATAAAATAACTTATAAAGTGGAAAAGTTGGTCAAACAAGCTTCAAAATGGTCAAACCCGGTTAAAAACGCGTTTTAACGGTTTAAACGTAAAAACGAGTCTTTCCACTACTAGGGGTAAATTTTGTGATTTAAAAGGTTAGAAACTCATGAAAATGACTTTTAAAAGTTAGCTACTGGACCTAGACTCAAGAACATGAAAACCCATAGTCAACCATCTTAAACCCTTCGGTTTTACCGTAACCGGCAACGTTAAACACGTAAATTATAAACCGAGCCCATAAACTGAAAATTTGAGTATACATTCTTAAAATAAAGTTATATTAAGTTCTTGAAACTGATTTTTGGTTATAAAGGTCATCTAATACAAGAAACCAAACTTAAGGGTAGAAACTGTCAATTTGGAAACTTTAAGGGCTAAACTGTAAAATTTTGTTAAACTTCATAACCGACTCCAATAAGCAACTTAGTCACTTTATTATCATATTTATCATAAATTCTGGACTTAGTAATGTAAAAACCCTTAATTGTATGAGAAACCTTGACTTTCCATAAAAGGAAACTTTTATACAAACCCTAATCGAATCACAGTCAAACCCGACCAACTAAGGCTTAGACACTCTTGATGCACCTTAAATAGGTTTAGAGCAGTAGCTAATCACTTAATATATTCATGTTAGGGTGATTGACTTGAGACATTCCCGGCACACGAAGGATTTCTTTGCTTAACGTCTAAGGTGAGTTCTAGTGATCCCTTTTTTTTACTTACTGTTTTTAGGATGGAACATGTTCTTTGT
Source organism: Flaveria linearis (assembly GCA_024085815.1). Taxonomy (NCBI): domain Eukaryota; kingdom Viridiplantae; phylum Streptophyta; class Magnoliopsida; order Asterales; family Asteraceae; genus Flaveria; species Flaveria linearis. The sequence continues at coordinate 203,476 of CM044007.1, read as the reverse complement.
TATAAACTATGATTGTGCTTTATTTGATGCTTGTATGTGGGACTTTTTGGATACCTGCTGATACTTATGTCATGATCATTAATTCTTTTGTGAACCGCTTGTTTTATGTGAATAGATCTATTTGGGGAATCCTCCACGCAAAATGGCTCCCGCTACAGGGAGGTACCCCACTGAGATCCTGAGGGGTCATTGGTGGCATGTAACAGGTTTTGAATAAGATACTATGGTGAACCATCCTAGCAGGAATGGTTCACTGTTCTGAGGCTTGGTTCTTTCCTTCGGGAATATCCGGTTAAACACAAGTTTAGAAGAGGCCAACCGGGGACCAAGTGAAGGGTTGATCATGATACCCCATGATGACTGATACTAAAAATGATGTTTTTAAAATCAAATGGGATTTTCATAAACTTTCACACTTGATTCTAAAACCTTTACTGTGGACTTTAAGAGTTTCTTTTATTGTTTTGAAACTTTAAGCACTTGAATTCACCAACTTTTTAGTTGACACAATTTTCTTTTGAGCATGTTTCAGGTAACCCGTGAAGACTCTTAGCTATTATGGAAGACTTAGACTCAACCCCGAGACCATGGCATTTGCTTGTGTGACCAAAATCATGACTTGAACAATTTGATTTAATGACTATTTTATTTTGTTGAACTATGTAAACATTTGAGGCTGGATCTGTTTCCAACCCGGAGTCTTCTAAAACTTTAAATGCCATGTGATGTTCTCTCCCTTTAAGCTCCTATATTGGTTTGTTTCCGCTGCCATGTATGTTTGTTGCTAATCTGTGACGTCCCACCCTACCGGGGCCCGGGGGTGTGACAGAATACATCCGGATAATCTCGTACTACAGGAATATCTACCAACTTGTTGCCTTCTTCTTTCTTTTCCACTACATGGGCTAAAAACGTGTAACACTGCTTTCGTAAACATCGACATGTCTTCATGTAAGAGATAAGCTTTAGAGTTCTTCCCGGTCGTTCTCGTTGAATCTTGAGTACCTCCCCGTTTGGCATGGGGATTCGTACTACTTTCTCCCGACAAACAATCTCGGCTCCGTGTTTCGACAACCAATCCATCCCCACAATCACATCGAAGCTTCCTAGCTCAAAAGGTATTAAGTCAATGTCGAAGGCATGGTTTACCAATATCATGGAGCACTTTCTAATAATCTCATCGGCCTGTATAACTCTACCGTTGGCCATTTCTACAGAGAAGCTAGTCTCTAGTCTACTAGGGTTCAAGGCAAGCATGTGTGCAAAATCAGAGGATATGAAACTATTGTCTGCTCCAGTATCAAACAATATGGATGCGAAGTGGTGATTGAGCAAGTACGTACCCGTAACAACATTCAGGTCCTGACGAGCATCGTTAGCTCCAATGACAAATGCACGTCCTCGAGCGACATTCCCTTGATTAGCCGGACCTTGATTCCCAGCTATGGCCATCACTTGCTGCTGGTTATTCCCTTGTTGACCCGGTGCCCTATTCAGTTTGGGGCACATGTTCCGGTAGTGACCCGGATTTCCACATTCGTAACAGACTCTGGCATTCCCGGCGGGGTTAACCGCGTTGACGGGTGCAACCAGATTCGACGCAACTCTACAATCTTTTGCTAGGTGCCCCGGGCGCCTACAGTTCACACACACCCAGCACTGCATATCTGGGGGATGATGATAGTTGCACCTGTCACATTTGGGGTGTGGCCCGACATATTCTCTCTTACCCTGTGTCACGGCCACATAATTTGAGTCACTATGATTTGTTGTATATACACCTTTATGATTTGTTGTTCTATGTTTTAAAGATATTAGTGGAATGTATGGAAATAATAACATTTGATAAACTAAAGTGTTATAATGATAAAAAAAGATTTTTAGATTGGAATGATAATTTAAACAAAATGTTAAAAGGCGAAAATTGAAAATAAACTTTAGTCTAAAATGAATTTGATATGTTATTTGGGACAAGGCCCACGGACTGTTTTTGTGTGGAAAATGAGGATTTTGGGCTACTTGTCAACCATGCTAGGGTTTTATATATTATATTATACCGGACTAGTCAAGTACCAGCCCAAACTACTCACAACAAGTCAAAACTTCGTTAGCAAACCAGTTCTAACCTGAACCAATTTGAAATTAATACGCTTGACTTTTTGTGATCAAACAAAACCAGTTATCAACCTGGTCTTGCTTTTCATCTCTAGTCGCAACAAACAAATAACTCCTTATTCCACTCAATTTTTTCTAGTGTTCAAAATTAACAACAACAACAATAACATACCCAGTATATCTTACTAAAAGTAGGATCTGGGAGGGGTTGGATGGTGACAAATCTTACATCTACTTTTTACGATACAGAAACCGCTTCTAATGAACCCCCGACTAAAACTTGTGTTCAAAATTGAATCCTTAATAAAATTTTGCCTATCTAATTTCTTATTAAAAAAGAGAGAAACATATATAACCAATCAGAGAGGAAAAAAACACATGACTTAATTGGGTACAACTTCAAAGTAAACCGGATGTTGCGGAAGAAGTAGAGGATAAAAGGGATACTTCGTAAGAAAACAAAAGCATAGGGTGCAACATTCAAATAAACAGAATGTTTATTTTATGGAATTAGGGTTTTGGAATCGGTACCCTTTATAACATCGCAAACTCGGTATCATCACACTAACGAGCAGATACTGACCAGATTCAACCTCTGCATAACAGCATCAACAGGTACTCATCTTCTTGTCAATCTCATATCAGACTTTAATAATAGTCATTGATTGCAAGTTTACTCGGTATTTCGATATTATACTGATTTTGCTTAATTGGTATTGTAATTTTGTGATCATCGGTTTGATAAGATATATTGTTACATTCATCCTATTATGTTCTTAATAGATTGAAATTTATGCGTACATCAAGAGAATAAGTAGCATTTTAACTCTGGTTTACTGTTTCTTGCCCTTGAAACGATGACTTCCTCTAGTTTATTATTTATTAAGTTTAGATTTACGTATGCGCATTGTGTTGCTATGGGGTTTTAAAGGAATATTTGGCAGTTTTTATATCTATTATGTGATTGAGATTTTGTGAGAAGTTTGGTTTCTGATGGAACCAGAATGATGCAGATACTTCCGTTACTATTGAAGTTATAATTCTTTGCATTGGTTTTCTTTGTCAATTGTTTGCCAATTCAGAAGTTATTTTTATCTTTTGTAAATTTTCTTATGATCATCTGTCTGTTATTGTCGTATATACACCTTTATGATTTGTTGTTCTATGTTTTAACGATATTAGTGGAACGGATGGAAATAATAACATTTGATAAACTAAAGTGTTATAATGATAAAAAAAAGATTTTTAGATTGAAATGATAATTTAAACAAAATGTTAAAAGGCGAAAATTGAAAATAAACTTTAGTCTAAAATGAATTTGATATGTTATTTGGGACAAGGCCCACGGGCTGTTTTTGTGTGGAAAATGAGGATTTTGGGCTAGTTGTCAACCATGCTTGGGTTTTATATACTATATTATACCGGACTAGTCAAGTACCAGCCCAAACCACTCACAACGGGTCAAAACTTCGTTAGCAAACCAGTTCTAACCTAAACCAGTTTGAACTTAATACGCTTGACTTTTTGTGATCAAACAAAACCAGTTATCAACCTGGTCTTGTGTTTCATCTCTAGTCGCAACAAACAAATAACTCCATATTCCACTCAATTTTTTCTAGTGCTCAAAATTAACAACGACAACAATAACATACCCAGTATATCTTACTAAAAGCAGGATCTGGGAGGGGTTGGATGGTGACAAATCTTACATCTACTTTTTACGATACAGAAACCGCTTCTAATGAACCCACGACTCAAACTTGTGTTCAAAATTGAATCCCTTAATAAAATTTTGGCTATCTAATTTCTTATTAAAAAAGAGAGAAACATATAGAACCAATCAGAGAGAGAAAAAAGACACATGACTTAATTGGGTACAAATTCAAAGTAAACCGGATGTTGCGGAAGAAGTAGAGGATAAAAGGGATACTTCGTAAGAAAACAAAAGCATAGGGTGCAACATTCAAATAAACAGGATGTTTATTTTATGGAATTAGGGTTTTGGAATCGGTACCCTTTATAACATCGCAAACTCGGTATCATCACACTAACGAGCAGATACTGACCAGATTCAACCTCTGCATAACAACATCAGCAGGTACTCATCTTCTTGTCAATCTCATATCAGACTTTAATAATTGTTATTGATTGCAAGTTTACTCGGTATTTCGATACTATACTGATTTTGGTTAATTGGTATTGTAATTTTGTGATCATCGGTTTGATAAGATATATTGTTACATTCATCCTATTATGTTCTTGATAGATTAAGCTTTATGCGTACATCAAGAGAATAAGTAGCATTTTAACTCTGGTTTACTGTTTCTTGCCCTTGAAACGATGACTTCCTCTAGTTTATTATTTATTAAGTTTAGATTTACGTATGCGCATTGTGTTGCTATGGGGTTTTAAAGGAATATTTGGCAGTTTTTATATCTATTATGTAATTGAGATTTTGTGAGATGTTTGGTTTCTGATGGAACCAGAATGATGCAGATACTTCCGTTACTGTTGAAGTTACAATTCTTTGCATTGGTTTTCTTTGTCAATTGTTTGCCAATTCAGAAGTTATTTTTATCTTTTGTAAATTTTCTTATGATCATCTGTCTGTTATTGTCGTATATACACCTTTATGATTTGTTGTTCTATGTTTTAACGATATTAGTGGAACGGATGGAAATAATAACATTTGATAAACTAAAGTGTTATAATGATAAAAAAAAGATTTTTAGATTGAAATGATAATTTAAACAAAATGTTAAAAGGCGAAAATTGAAAATAAACTTTAGTCTAAAATGAATTTGATATGTTATTGGGACAAGGCCCACGGGCTGTTTTTGTGTGGAAAATGAGGATTTTGGGCTAGTTGTCAACCATGCTTGGGTTTTATATACTATATTATACCGGACTAGTCAAGTACCAGCCCAAACTACTCACAACGGGTCAAAACTTCGTTAGCAAACCAGCTCTAACCTAAACCAGTTTGAACTTAATACGCTTGACTTTTTGTGATCAAACAAAACCAGTTATCAACCTGGTCTTGTTTTTCATCTCTAGTCGCAACAAACAAATAACTCCTTATTCCACTCAATTTTTTCTAGTGTTCAAAATTAACAACGACAACAATAACATACCCAGTATATCTTACTAAAAGCAGGATCTGGGAGGGGTTGGATGATGACAAATCTTACATCTACTTTTTACGATACAGAAACCGCTTCTAATGAACCCACGACTCAAACTTGTGTTCAAAATTGAATCCCTTAATAAAATTTTGGCTATCTAATTTCTTATTAAAAAAGAGAGAAACATATAGAACCAATCAGAGAGAGAAAAAAGACACATGACTTAATTGGGTACAAATTCAAAGTAAACCGGATGTTGCGGAAGAAGTAGAGGATAAAAGGGCTACTTCGTAAGAAAACAAATGCATAGGGTGCAACATTGAAATAAACAGGATGTTTATTTTATGGAATTAGGGTTTTGGAATCGGTACCCTTTATAACATCGCAAACTCGGTATCATCACACTAACGAGCAGATACTGACCAGATTCAACCTCTGCATAACAACATCAGCAGGTACTCATCTTCTTGTCAATCTCATATCAGACTTTAATAATCGTTATTGATTGCAAGTTTACTCGGTATTTCGATACTATACTGATTTTGGTTAATTGGTATTGTAATTTTGTGATCATCGGTTTGATAAGATATATTGTTACATTCATCCTATTATGTTCTTGATAGATTAAGCTTTGTGCGTACATCAAGAGAATAAGTAGCATTTTAACTCTGGTTTACTGTTTCTTGCCCTTGAAACGATGACTTCCTCTAGTTTATTATTTATTAAGTTTAGATTTACGTATGTGCATTGTGTTGCTATGGGGTTTTAAAGGAATATTTGGCAGTTTTTATATCTATTATGTAATTGAGATTTTGTGAGATGTTTGGTTTCTGATGGAACCAGAATGATGCAGATACTTCCGTTACTGTTGAAGTTACAATTCTTTGCATTGGTTTTCTTTGTCAATTGTTTGCCAATTCAGAAGTTATTTTTATCTTTTGTAAATTTTCTTATGATCATCTGTCTGTTATTGTCGTATATACACCTTTATTATTTGTTGTTCTATGTTTTAACGATATTAGTGGAACGGATGGAAATAATAACATTTGATAAACTAAAGTGTTATAATGATAAAAAAAAGATTTTTAGATTGAAATGATAATTTAAACAAAATGTTAAAAGGCGAAAATTGAAAATAAACTTTAGTCTAAAATGAATTTGATATGTTATTGGGACAAGGCCCACGGGCTGTTTTTGTGTGGAAAATGAGGATTTTGGGCTAGTTGTCAACCATGCTTGGGTTTTATATACTATATTATACCGGACTAGTCAAGTACCAGCCCAAACTACTCACAACGGGTCAAAACTTCGTTAGCAAACCAGTTCTAACCTAAACCAGTTTGAACTTAATACGCTTGACTTTTTGTGATCAAACAAAACCAGTTATCAACCTGGTCTTGTTTTTCATCTCTAGTCGCAACAAACAAATAACTCGTTATTCCACTCAATTTTTTCTAGTGTTCAAAATTAACAACGACAACAATAACATACCCAGTATATCTTACTAAAAGCAGGATCTGGGAGGGGTTGGATGGTGACAAATCTTACATCTACTTTTTACGATACAGAAACCGCTTCTAATGAACCCACGACTCAAACTTGTGTTCAAAATTGAATCCCTTAATAAAATTTTGGCTATCTAATTTCTTATTAAAAAAGAGAGAAACATATAGAACCAATCAGAGAGAGAAAAAAGACACATGACTTAATTGGGTACAAATTCAAAGTAAACCGGATGTTGCGGAAGAAGTAGAGGATAAAAGGGCTACTTCGTAAGAAAACAAATGCATAGGGTGCAACATTGAAATAAACAGGATGTTTATTTTATGGAATTAGGGTTTTGGAATCGGTACCCTTTATAACATCGCAAACTCGGTATCATCACACTAACGAGCAGATACTGACCAGATTCAACCTCTGCATAACAGCATCAGCATGTAACACCCGGACCTCCAAAGAGTCCGTTTAAGTTAAATAAACATGCGGAATTTGGACCCAGAAAAATTTCATTAACATTTAACTCCCAAAATATGTGTTTCGTGTCAACCGACACTCAAAAATGAAGTTTAACAATCCATTTACATACACACGTGATAGGAAGTTTCAAAATAATGTTAACGCGTTAGTTTCTACAAAAGAAACGTGTATGCAAGTCCCGTTCGATCCTTGTATGCTCTACCGATCACTTTTGCCTTCCGGTCCCGTAACACCTGGAAACACACGTTTAGACAACCATTAGTTCATAGGAACTAAGTAAGTACATTCTAACATTCATTTCGGGTCTTTACGGGGGTTTAAACGGACTCGGAACGCGTTAAAACGATAATCGACAAAAATCTGGGAATGGTCCCTACCGTAACTTACGGTGGGTACTGTAAGTTACGGTAGCCTCAATTTGTGTACGGTGGTAACACACTGGCTTACGATAGCCCATTCCACCCAGGGACCTACCGTAACTTACGGTACCACCGTAAGCTACGGTGGACCCTGCAGCATAGTCATTATTTTTGACCCGTTAAGGGTCGTTTCGCGTTCCCGAACCACCCCTTTCGATCCCGATTGTTCCAAGCACCTGGAAATAACATATTTTATCATATACGTGATTCCCACGGAGTTTCAACGAGTCTAACCCAACTCTTGGCAATATACCAAAATTTTTCTATTTTTTTGGTATTTAATTCCTTATTTAACCCATTTATGGTTCGTTTGTTCTTTAGAGTTCCCGATCGTTCCGACAACCATGGAACCGGTCTATTATAACATATTACATATGTTTGGTGAGTTCTTAGACCCAACCCATCCCATTTGCTTATCATAACGCAAATTTTCCTTTTCATACCGAATTTGCCCCTTATAGGGTCAAATCCCATTTTAATGAGCGGTTTGCCATTCTTTCGCGAACGACCGCTTTCCTTGGCGTTACCCAACGTCCACACACATTGCAAATCGTAGGGATAACCCTTTACCCTAGTGTTCACACACGATGTGATTCACTTTAATCCGGGTTTGTCCTTTCTTCCCATTTCCATGGGACGGTCACGCACGTCATGACTCGTTCTGTTCCACAACCATGTGGTATAACACTAAAGTGTCATTTTCCGTTATGTTCACGCACGTCGTGAATCATTTGTCATAGAAGCTCACATACGGTGCAAGTCAACTATTTATCCTTTTTAAACGTGGTTTTTATTTTGTTTGAGCTTATGAGACATGGTCACACACATTGTGACTCATGCCTTTACTTTATTATGCTCAACTTAAAGAATGTCTTACCTTGAGTCCGGAAGGTTTAAGTGGTCAATCAAACGTGTTCCTTGCCGGTTCCCTTGGATCCGCTTGCCACACCACTTCCTATTACCATTTTAAGGACCCATTTAACACATAACATTCATTTAATCACACATATGGTCTATTTGACCATTTGTCACATTTAACCTACAATCTAGGCTTTCACAGTGCACATTTCTTGCAATTAAGTAGTTCATTCATGTTTTTCATCTAATTTAGGCATTTCATCAAACACCTTATGTGCACAACTTAACATATTGGTTATTTACTAGCTTTTAAACATCATCAAGCTAATTTTACACCTAAATCACATATCACACATGTGATTCATCAATTTCAACCAAATGTTATGCACATAATCACATTTCTACAAGAATGAACATGGATTCTACAACTAGCAACTAGTTTACATGAGGAATCCTTAGTTTAACCTTCTAGTAACTAAACCCATTTCCATGGTTCATGTAAATCTTCAATTAAGGAGCAATTACACATCTAGTTACCATAATACACACATACACATGATCATCTAGCACTATAACACTAGGGTTTCATGTTTAAACCACCAATTTCTACACCCATCATGTGGGTGACGATTTTACCACCTCAAGAACATCAAATAACACTTACTTGTAGCTCTTGATAAGATGAAGAATGATTTCTAGGGCTCAATTTCGGATCTTGCACTTGAATCACCAACAATTTGAGAAATGAGATGACAAAAACCCTTTTCTCCTCTTCTCTTGTGTGAAACGTGAGTGAGTAAGGCAATGCTCACCAAATGTATGGCAAGCCATACATATCCATGTGTAGGTTTCATCAATTGGCAAGATCCACCCCTCTAGTATCATTTTTCATTTTTCCACCACTATTAACTAACTAGTAAATCTTCTAGTTAAGTCTTAAATATTTACAATATTTAACACATGATACATTAATTGTATTTTAATTACATAATACGAAATTCGGGTCGTTACAAGTCTCTCCCTCTAAAGAGAGTTTCGTCCCCGAAACTTTACATACTAATCAAATAGATGAGGATAAGACTTCCTCATTTCATCTTCCGATTCCCAAGTGGCATCGGATCCCTTACGATTCTTCCATTGCACCTTCACCTGATTGAGTGTCTTGTTTCTCAGTTGCTTGACCTTTCTATCCAAGATAGCCACCGGCTTCTCGATATAGTTCAATCTGTCATCAACTTCCAAATCCTCGTACGGGACATAGGCCGACTCGTCAGCCAAACACTTCCTCAAGTAAGATACATGGAACGTGTTGTGAATTCCTTGAAGCTCTTCCGGCAATTCCAACCGGTACGCAACTTTACCCACACGTGCGATGATTTTAAATGGCCCGATAAACCTCGGACTCAACTTTCCCCGCTTCCGGAATCGTATAATACCCTTCCATGGGGAAACCTTTAACAAAACCAAATCGCCCACCTCAAACTCGATGGGTCGTCTACGCTTATCCGCGTAAGCTTTCTGACGGTCTTGCGCCGCCTTCATGCGAGCACGGATTTGCTTAATCTTTTCATCCGTATTCATTATCGTATCGTGGCCCGCGAGTTCCCGCGGACCAATTTCTCCCCAACAAATGGGAGTTCGGCATTTTCTGCCATATAAAGCTTCATACGGAGGCATCTCGATGGTGGAGTGATAGCTATTATTGTAAGAAAATTCCGCCAAAGGCAAATACTCATCCCAACTACCCCAAAGTCAAGAACACACGCTCGTAGCATATCTTCTAATGTTTGAATGGTTCTTTCACTTTGTCCGTCGGTTTGGGGATGGTATGACGTGCTTAGCAATAGCTTTGTCCCCATCTCCGCTTGAAATTTCCTCCAAAACTTGGAAGTAAACCGTGTGTCTCTATCGGACACAATCGACACGGGCACCCCGTGTCGTGACACTATTTCGTTCACGTAAACCTCCGCCATTTTCTCCGAATTGTAAGTCTCACGAATAGGAAGGAAATGAGCGCTCTTGGTCAATCGATCGACAACAACCCATATCGCATCGTACCCTTTCTTCGTTCTTGGAAGTTTAGTAATCAAATCCATTGTTAACTTTTCCCATTTCCATTCCGGAATATCCAACGGTTGCAATTCACCATGAGGTTTTTGATGTTCCGCCTTCACTTGCAAACAAGTTAAGCATTTCTCCACGTATTTGACAATATCGCGTTTCATGCCCGGCCACCAATAGTTAACCCGAAGGTCTCTATACATCTTAGTCGCTCCCGGGTGAATTGAATACTTGGATTTATGGGCTTCATCCAATAGATCATTCTTCAAGGTACAAGTAGGTGGTATCCAAACCCGACCCCATCTTGTTTTCAATCCTTGACTATCATCTTCCAAGTTTTGAGTTTGACCTTTGATTCGATTTTTCTTCAAATTTTCTTCCTTTAGCGCTTCAGTTTGTGCTTCCTTGATTCGTTCAACCACTTCAGATATAACGGTTATCTTCATTGCGGTTATTTTGATAGGAGTATGATCCTCCTTTCGACTCAAGGCGTCAGCCACGACATTGGCCTTTCCCGGATGATATAGGATTTCACAATCATAATCCTTTAGCAATTCCATCCACCGCCTTTGTCTCATGTTTAACTCCTTTTGCGTAAAGAAGTACTTTAGACTCTTATGGTCCGTGTAAATCGTACACTTTACACCATATAGATAATGCCTCCAAATCTTTAACGCGAACACCACCGCGGCTAGTTCAAGATCATGGGTTGGGTAGTTCCTTTCATGCACTTTCAGTTGTCTCGAGGCATAAGCAATCACCTTGCCCCTTTGCATTAGAACACAACCCAAACCGGAGTAGGAAGCATCCGAGTATACCACAAAATCGTCGGTTCCCTCGGGTAAAGACAAAACCGGAGCTTGAGTCAATTTCGACTTTAACTCTTGAAAGGCTTTCTCTTGCTCTTCACCCCATAGGAACTTCACCTCTTTCTTGGTAAGCTTGGTTAAAGGAGAAGCAATCTTAGCAAAGTCTTGAATGAATCTCCGATAATATCCGGCTAACCCAAGAAAGCTTCTAATCTCTGTGGGAGTCTTGGGTGGACTCCATTTGGTCACCGCGTGAATCTTTGTGGGGTCTACGTGTATACCCTCCGAGTTTACCACATGACCCAAGAATTGTACCTCTCGCAACCAAAAGGCACACTTGGAGAATTTTGCGAACAATTTCTCCCGACGAAGCGTTTCGAGAACTTCACGCAAGTGACAAGCATGATCACCTTCATTTTTAGAATAAATAAGGATATCATCTATGAATACAATGACAGATCGGTCTAACATGGGTCGGCACACCCTATTCATCAAATCCATGAATGCTGCCGGGGCGTTTGTCAACCCGAAAGACATCACAAGGAACTCATAATGCCCGTATCTAGTACGAAATGCCGTCTTGGGGATGTCTTCTTCCCTTACCTTCAACTGATGATAACCCGACCGTAAGTCGATTTTCGAAAACCACGATGCACCTTGCAACTGATCGAATAGGTAATCAATCCTAGGCAATGGGTAACGGTTCTTAACCGTCACCTGGTTCAACTCTCTATAGTCGATACACATCCGAAGACTTCCATCCTTCTTTTTCACGAAAAGAACCGGTGCTCCCCATGGCGAAGTACTCGGACGTATGAACCCCTTGTCTAAAAGATCTTGCAATTGTGTCATTAACTCTTGGAGCTCCGATGGCGCCAAACGATAGGGAGCCTTTGCAATGGGTTTAGCTCCCGGGGTTAGGTCGATTCGAAACTCGACCTCCCGTTCCGGTGGGACTCCCGGCAAATCCTCCGGAAAGACATCCGGAAAATCCCGAACAACCGGAATATCTTCCAACCCTTGAACTTTCGTTTCCGTGTCTATTACATAGGCTAAGAACGATTGTCCTCCATGGCTCATGTATTTCATTGCTTTAACCAAAGAACATAAAGCTACGCCACCGCGTTTTGCACCTTGGATTATTACCTCATAACCACTCGGAGATATCAATTGGATGCACTTGCGATTGCAAACTATATTGGCGTGGTACATGGAAAGCCAATCCATACCAATTACTACATCAAACTCCCCGAGTGTCATGGGTATTAAGTCGACCGAATACTCCTCACCTTCGATGGTAAGTATGCAATTTCGATAAACGTTGAACACTAAGAACGTTTTTGAATCCGCTACCTCAATCTCTAAAGGACTAGGTAAGTTGTCTAACACCATGGAAAAATGACTCGCAAATTTAACCGAAACAAACGATCTATTAGCACCCGAGTCAAATAGCACATAAGCGGGTAGTGAGTTGATGAGAAAGGTACCCGTCACAACGTCGGCTATAGATTGGGCTTCTTCCGCCGTAATCAAGAAGGTTCTCGCCTTAGCTTTTCCTCCATCACCCTTTTTCCCCGAACCTTGAGCAACCGAGGATTGACTTGTACCATCCTTCTTTAGTTCCGGACATTCACTCTTTTTGTGGCCCGGTTTGTAACAGTTGTAGCACACACTTAGCGGGCTTGTGCATTGAGATGTCGAATGACCCGACTTCCCACACTTGAAGCAATTTTTAGATTCGTATCTACAAACTCCCCCGTGCTTCTTTTTACAAATCTTGCAATGTTTGGAGTCTTTGTCATTCCCAGACTTGTTTGATGAAGATGAAATCTTGGCTTTCTTAGACGAACCCGTCTCCGTTTCAGCCGCACGCTTCTCCCCACGATCAACTTGCCTTTTCAATTCCGCTTCTCGATCCCTAGCACAATCGATAAGCTCTGCTAGAGTTTCACATTTGGACGGTGTAAGAAACTCTCGATACTTGGCACTCAACATGCCATAGTAGTGGTTAATCCACATCCTTTCATCCTGGAGCAACTGTGGGCAAAACTTGGCTTTGTCGTAGAAGATGGCCGTGATGGTATCAATACTTTCATCTTTTTGTCGTAACTGTAGGAATTCTTCTGCTATTCTGTTGATAGCGGCTTGTGGGCAAAACCGCTTTGTGAACAACTTCTTAAATTCTTCCCAAGTCATACTTTTGATACCTTCCCGCCCCTTCTCATCCCGTTGTAATTCCCACCAGTCTTTAGCTCGTTCCCGGAGTTGGCTTGCAGCAAACCTCACTTCATCAGATTCTTCACAGTGTGAGGTTTCAAAGGCACTTTCCATATCTTTGATCCACCTTTGACTAAGTAGTGGATCTACCTCACCCTTGAACGTTGTAGGGTTGCATGCAACAAACTCCTTATAGGTCACTTTCTTTGTTGGCCTTTCAGTTTCTTTGTCAGCCTTCAGAGCCACAAACTCAACACTAAAGTGTCATTTTCCGTTATGTTCACGCACGTCGTGAATCATTTGTCATAGAAGCTCACATACGGTGCAAGTCAACTATTTATCCTTTTTAAACGTGGTTTTTATTTTGTTTGAGCTTATGAGACATGGTCACACACATTGTGACTCATGCCTTTACTTTATTATGCTCAACTTAAAGAATGTCTTACCTTGAGTCCGGAAGGTTTAAGTGGTCAATCAAACGTGTTCCTTGCCGGTTCCCTTGGATCCGCTTGCCACACCACTTCCTATTACCATTTTAAGGACCCATTTAACACATAACATTCATTTAATCACACATATGGTCTATTTGACCATTTGTCACATTTAACCTACAATCTAGGCTTTCACAGTGCACATTTCTTGCAATTAAGTAGTTCATTCATGTTTTTCATCTAATTTAGGCATTTCATCAAACACCTTATGTGCACAACTTAACATATTGGTTATTTACTAGCTTTTAAACATCATCAAGCTAATTTTACACCTAAATCACATATCACACATGTGATTCATCAATTTCAACCAAATGTTATGCACATAATCACATTTCTACAAGAATGAACATGGATTCTACAACTAGCAACTAGTTTACATGAGGAATCCTTAGTTTAACCTTCTAGTAACTAAACCCATTTCCATGGTTCATGTAAATCTTCAATTAAGGAGCAATTACACATCTAGTTACCATAATACACACATACACATGATCATCTAGCACTATAACACTAGGGTTTCATGTTTAAACCACCAATTTCTACACCCATCATGTGGGTGACGATTTTACCACCTCAAGAACATCAAATAACACTTACTTGTAGCTCTTGATAAGATGAAGAATGATTTCTAGGGCTCAATTTCGGATCTTGCACTTGAATCACCAACAATTTGAGAAATGAGATGACAAAAACCCTTTTCTCCTCTTCTCTTGTGTGAAACGTGAGTGAGTAAGGCAATGCTCACTAAATGTATGGCAAGCCATACATATCCATGTGTAGGTTTCATCAATTGGCAAGATCCACCCCTCTAGTATCATTTTTCATTTTTCCACCACTATTAACTAACTAGTAAATCTTCTAGTTAAGTCTTAAATATTTACAATATTTAACACATGATACATTAAATGTATTTTAATTACATAATACGAAATTCGGGTCGTTACACAGCAGGTACTCATCTTCTTGTCAATCTCATATCAGACTTTAATAATCGTTATTGATTGCAAGTTTACTCGGTATTTCGATATTATACTGATTTTGCTTAATTGGTATTGTAATTTTGTGATCATCGGTTTGATAAGATATATTGTTACATTCATCCTGTTATGTTCTTGATAGATTGAGATTTATGCGTGCATCAAGAGAATAAGTAGCATTTTAACTCTGGTATACTGTTTCTTGCCCTTGAAACGATGACTTCCTCTAGTTTATTATTTATTAAGTTTAGATTTACGTATGCGCATTGTGTTGCTATGGGGTTTTAAAGGAATATTTGGCAGTTTTTATATCTATTATGTGATTGAGATTTTGTGAGAAGTTTGGTTTCTGATGGAACCAGAATGATGCAGATACTTCCGTTACTATTGAAGTTATAATTCTTTGCATTGGTTTTCTTTGTCAATTGTTTGCCAATTCAGAAGTTATTTTTATCTTTTGTAAATTTTCTTATGATCATATGTCTGTTATTGTCGTATATACACCTTTATGATTTGTTGTTCTATGTTTTAAAGATATTAGTGGAACGGATGGAAATAATAACATTTGATAAACTAAAGTGTTATAATGATAAAAAAAAGATTTTTAGATTGAAATGATAATTTAAACAAAATGTTAAAAGGCGAAAATTGAAAATAAACTTTAGACTAAAATGAATTTGATATGTTATTTGGGACAAGGCCCACGGGCTGTTTTTGTGTGGAAAATGAGGATTTTGGGCTAGTTGTCAACCATGCTAGGGTTTTATATACTATATTATACTCAACTCTCCTCTTCTCTTCTCGCCCCTTAAGAGCATCAGAGTCGTTGGCTAGAGAGGCCTGGCAATTTTGGCCCAAGTGTGTAAAATTGGTTTAATTTGGGTACTAAATATAACTAATTGGGTTTATATGGGCTAGGCTATATTCATAAGAGGTTAGAATGGACAATGTTTAAAATTAAAAATAAAAACCACGGGTCAGGATGGGTTCACCCTAAAAAATAAATGGGTCAGGTTGGGTTCACCCTAAAACAAATGGGCCTTCTTCAACCTTCAGATAGATAATAGATTCCGGCCACCACTCTCTCGACTGCCGAATTGGGTCTTCTTCAACCTTCTCGATCGACCGACCGGTCTTGATCTCGAATCTCGAATCTTCGCCCTACTGAAACAACTCTCTGTTGAGCTTGAAATAACTGGTTCTTCTCCATACTTTTGCAACTACTTGACCCTTTCGAATCTTCTGTTGTGGACGAGCCTAACTCGGTATTTTGTTCATGTTTAATTATTTCTTGATATGTTTTGGGCAGATGGTTCAAAGTTTGAGTTGAAGCTTCAGATTTAGATCTCGTTTAACAAGTACTGATTTGTATTATTGTATGATACTATTGATTGAAAACAGGGGTTGATCAATTTTAGTTTGAGTTAAATTTATTGAAAACGAAGGACCAAGTTTAATTTTTGTTAAACCAAACGAATACAAAGGAACAATTTTGACATGAGTCAAAACGATTTTGATTTGGTCTAATCTGGACTTACATTAAGTTTTAGAATATTGTTGGTTTATGAAAAACTTGCAAAAGATCTGAGGTATATTTGCATGAATTCAAATGGTGCTATGTATACAATATTACAATATGAATGTTAATGTAGTGTTTTGTATGCAATTTAAATGATAAATTAAATGTTATGTATGTAAATGTGATTGACATATTAACTAATCTGTTCGTCATGTCATGCACCTGTTTCAGTTTGGTTTTGTTTAGATAATAATCTGAATTAAAATTTTTTAAGTTGTTGTAAGAGAAGATTTAAAATAGTAGATTAATATTAGTAAACTCAATGATTCAAGCAACTTTAATCTCGAAATGGACAAAGTGATGGAGGTGGTGGTACTTTGGACTCGTAAAGTGTCTTTGTTTTTCTTTTCAATCAGAATAATCTTGAGCTCAATCTAATCTTTTAGATTTTCTTGATTGTTGTTAAATCTGATAAATTAAGAGTTCATGTTTCAAGTTATTTGCGGGCGAAGTTAGGAAAAAGTTCACAATATGACTGATGTTTGAAGATTCATAATATTAAATGTTTATATATTTTTTATGGTTTTTGTTGGAAAATTGAGAATTTTTTATTTGACCCATCCTGACCCGGTCCATCATGACCCGAATCCGTCCTGACCCAAACCCGTCCTGACCCGTTCTTAACACTAACCCGTTCCGACCCGAACCCGCGCTAACCCGAACCCGTCCTGACCCAACACCAGACCCGACCCGACCTGCCCATTTTGCCAGGTATAGTACTAACTGATTCTGTGCGTATACCAACTAAAATAGTACGGAATCCTATTTGATTGGTGATCCAATCAGGCATACAGTTAAGATCAATCTAACGATTAATGAAGCAGATTCAGAGAGTTGTTTGTTGCAGACACAATAAGCCCCCTAAATTCATAACGTTTCATTAATCGTTAGATTGATCTTAACTGTGTTCTCCCTGATTGGATCACCAATCAAATATGATTCCGCACTATTTGAGTTGGTATACGCGCAGAATCAGTTAGTACTCCGTACATAAACGGTCCTAACACTAAACATACATAATAATATACAATTTATAAAACATTGCAGCGGAAGCTTAGAATCCTTTTGCCGCCGAGCCATGAAGCTCAAAGAGAGTCTGAGAAGCTTAGGCAAAAGCATACGCTTCAGACGTTTCTAGGGCTTTAGTTCCTTTTCTATATCCCTTTCTCTATGGTAGATAGAATATGCATTTTGTTCTTCTTCTTGTGATTCTTTCGGCTGTGAACCTGAGCTAATTCTTTTATCTATTGTAGCTGAATCTCCAACAAAAAGACCTACTCGCGGCACACAGGCTATATCTTTGAATGAATCATCGACTTGGGACCTATTCTTTCATTTTTCCAGTGAGGGGATCTCGGTCTCACTAACAAAACTTGACGATGAGACTTTCCGGGCCCTCTTTTTATAATAGATCCACATAGGGAATATGTCCTCCAAACGGCATGTTATTTGTTTGCTTCTGCTCTTCTGGCTGACAGGGTAGCCGATGATTAGCCTTTGTTGGCGGGGCTTGACTTTCCGACTAGTATCAGTGTACAGATACCAATCTCGATGTCTTCCCCTCCCTTTTTGAGGTTTTTTGATGATTCTCTCAACTGACTTACAACTTCCCTCCTGCCCCCTCATCCATCCATTGCTTTATTCGTGTGGTATTGGCTAGGGCCCAAGCTTGAGGAAGTTCAAGGCACGGTCATCTTCGCCTGGCTCTAGCAGCTTCCCTACGTCACCCCCAAAAAAGAAAGAGCAGATGTTATGATGTTGCATTTACAATGATTTAACAAATGTGCATGACGGTGGACGCTAACATTTTAGTCACTTTTATTTTCGAATAGTTTGGTAACTATTCTAACAAAATGTTACAAAAATGCTCCCTTTGCAAAACACGAGGTATAATTCCTAACTCTTATATAATTTTCCTAAAATCATATCCCATTTTAAAAATGAAATCAATCGGTTAAACTTGTTCATCATTCTACTATTACTATGTAGAAGATTACGGGCCGTATTATACAAATAAAAAGTCCAATATAATAGATTAGTTCATAAAAATTGGGCCCAAAACAAAACCCAAAAGCATCGGTCCATTAAATACCTCTCACACACATAAATCATAATATCGAACTCAGAGTCATCTTGTTCGCCGCCGCTGGTAAGCAAACCCTAACTCCATTATCGATCCACCATTATCGATCGAAAAAGCTAATCTCTGTTCACATTTCTCAAAGGACCATTAGATATCAGAAGCTAATCATCGGTCCATTAGATATCAGAAGTCTTTGATTCATTCATCATTTTGCTTCATCAAACAGTTAGATTTATATTCGTGTCTGCAACAAACAACTCTCTGAATCTGCTTCATCGACGCCCAATCATGGTTAGTTTCATCTTCCGAAATCTCTACTTGAAAGAATTTTGAACAGATTAATGAATCTTTATATCAGTCAGTCAGTTAGTTTGTAAGATTGATTTTAGTTGGTTCTTATTACTTTGTATTTGGTTTTAAAAGCCTCAAGGAGATTACATAGAGCTTCACAGGAAGAGAAATGGATACCGCCCTGATCATTTTGAGAGGAAGCGGAAGAAGGAAGCTCGACAAGTTCACAAGCGCTCTCAAATTGCCCAAACGGTTCTTTCTCTTTATTTCTCTTTTATTTTTATGCAAATTCATCTCACCCAAATCTATCTTTTACTACAAGTTTTGATCCGATCACAAGTCATGGAACACTAAACATACTTACTCTTTATTTCAGGCTCTAGGAATCAAGGGTAAGATGTTTGCTAAGAAACGTTATGCAGAGAAGGCTCAAATGAAGAAGACGTTAGTATCTTAAATTTTGTCCATCTGTTTTGTTTTTTATTATTTTTGAAACATTAAGGTGAAGATATTCTAGTTGCCAGAATGTTTCTGTTATTTAATATGCTGCTCATCGTGTACTGCTCTGGTATTTTGTTGGTTATATTTGCATATTTTATAGTTGGTTTTAAGGCTGATGTTTGTTACGTGTGTGTTAATAGGCTGGCCATGCATGAAGAATCGTCAAGCAGACGCAAGGTGGATGATGATGTTCATGAAGGCGCTCTGCCTGCATATCTTCTTGATCGTGATGCCACAACACGGGCAAAGGTGTGTTGCTTAAAATTGTTGATTTGATATTACGCACATGAATACTTGCTAGCTTTGAAGTTATTGAATCTTATTACAGACATGTTCATATTGTAGTATATGTATGCGTGTATGAAGGTTCTTAGCAACACAGTACATGCTAGCATATAATTTCTCGAATCTATATTTAAACATATTCATATTATTCTATCTGTATGCATGTATGAAGGTTCTTAGCAACACAGTAAAACAAAAAAGGAAGGAGAAAGCTGGGAAGTGGGACGTGCCTCTACCTAAGGTAAGGGAACAACGAGTGCATATTCCTCCTCAGCTGTTCTACATGACTGTTGATTAGGTTTTGATGTTCATGAATGGGTATGGAATGTGTGTTTAGGTGAGGCCAGTGGCTGAAGATGAGATGTTTAAAGTAATTAGAACTGGTAAAAGGAAAAGTGAGTATCTCTCCTGCTCTTGCTATTTTCTGTTGGCTATATTGTATGCTGAAATACTTGAGTTTTTGATGTTTGCAGCCAAGCAGTGGAAGAGGATGATCACAAAAGTTACATTCGTAGGGCAAGGTTTCACGAGGAAACCACCAAAATATGAGCGTTTTATTCGTCCATCTGGGTTACGCTTCACCAAAGCCCATGTGACACACCCTGAACTTAAATGCACTTTCAACCTTGAGATGATTGGTGTGAAGAAAAACCCTAATGGTCCGATGTATACCTCTCTTGGAGTTGTCACCAAGGGAACCATCATTGAGGTATATATGTGTGCTATACACTCGCACACATGTTTATTTAGTTTTCTTCTAAAAGTAATTTCACCTTAAGTTTTCATTAATTATGAATGTTAGGTGAACGTGAGTGAACTAGGTCTTGTGACACCAGCTGGGAAAGTAGTATGGGGTAAGATTATTATTATTATTATTATTGGTACAATTTTCCATGGATGTTTGCATAGCGGCTTATCCGTCGTGCACTTGGGTTGATGCAGGGAAATATGCCCAAGTAACGAATAATCCTGAGAATGATGGGTGCATCAATGCAGTTCTGCTTGTGTAATACATGGTGCTTATTTATTAACCAAGTTCGTTCTTTTTTTTCCTACTCAAAAGTTAATCTAGTTGTACTTTAATCTTAAAACAAATATTGTTATCATTCAAAATGCGAAGAAAGATAGTTTCGTTAGAGTAAACGTTAAACCACCCAGTCACTGGACAAGTATAAAACTAGTTATTGCTTGTTACTAATTTGTCATGAACATAGAGAAGCAAGATGCAAGAGTCTACTCCTATTCATCTTGAGGTATACACATCTACCTTGTTCTTAAATGAACTTGATTATATTCATGGACTCATTAAAAATTAAGATGCCACTGGTTTAACTTGTTGAGTTTAAATCATTCTGGTCTTGTTATATAGATATTCTCGTGCAAGTCTTCATTTATAAACGTCATATCTACATCCATATGGTGTAGCTCAAGATCAAAATAAACCACTAAACCCACTAGGCCACCTCATATTTGGAATCATGAAAGTAATGAACAATTATGGCTGTGTAGCACCCAATACTATACTGGATAAAAGAAATCGCTATGTATGAGTGTCAAATAAAACAATAAGTTCAAAGCAGATTCTCATTTCTATGTATGAGTGCCACTAAGTGGCCTTTCTTTTATCATTGCATTTACTCAACAGACAAGTGTTTTGAAAGCTGCTTTCATGACATTGTCTTAAGCATTAATGTTGTGGTTTCTAGTTATGTGATAGTTAGGAATCAACTGGCGCAATGAAGCCAACACACATGATGCACTAACAATAATACATGCAGAACAGAAAATAAAAGCTAGAACATGACAATTTACTTTGTTCAGATACGATGCGAGTCTTACATTTAGGATTTTTTTTTATGCTGAGTATGAAGATTACAAGTCCACACATTTTGTTTAAGTAGACAAGAGCTTGGGTTAATAACTTGGTGACTGGGAAACTAAAAATACGGGTCAAATAAACAAACAAACATACATATCCAACAATTCCCACATAGAATGGTAAGACGAGGGCAAACCTCGCCTCTATCTCAACAAATAGAGTGGCTGCTCCCAAGGAGACCCTCTGCTTAGCAAAACCTTCTTTTATATTATTATTATTATATAAGATTGCCCCCCTTTTGTTCCTCCTTATCGACCAGAAACCAAGCTCAAAAGGCTCATAAAACCCAACAGTGGTAGCTTTTTATCACGTAGAAAAACAGTTTTGTACACTTAAGCAGAGTCATTGATACAATGTTCATCTTCATAGTATACATTTTTTACTAGATACTCTAAAATATTTTGTCAACAAGGAGCACTTAAGAGTTTATTATGTTTTGTCTCTTTGACATGGTTTTCTTTATGATGATTTCATGAAAGACATCCACACCTGTCTTCCAAATGGTAGGCCTGCCAATTGGGGCGAGGGTGAGACCAGAGCGGCTAATGTTCTTACCTTACCGATGAGCCAAATCTGACCCATGGCCCAACTAATTTAAACATACAGATAATATCATCACATTTATATAATATCATATTCCCCTTCGCTCCTCCACTATAAGCAGTCATCCCAAGCACAAAAGACCTTTAATAGACTTGCAACATTTAAAATGACATGGGATGATTTAAAGGACAGAACATTACTTCGACTAAAACTCAGATCAGTTCCATGATTCCATCCATTTTATTTTGAACATTTAACAATGCTTTGTTCCTTGAGACTTTTGAAAATCTCAAACCTCTTAAAATATTACATACTAGCCTAACCACCCGTGTATTACACGAGTTGAAAAACTTAAATTTAAAATAGAGTAAATTGCACATACGATCCCTATGTTCTGTTAAAATTTTGAATTTAGTACTTAAAGTTTAATATTTTTTAATATGATTTATAATATTTTTTTTCTCATCTATAGTCTGAAGTTCTATTAGTTAATAATTAATAATATTAAATTTAAAAATGACATTTTACTCGTATCGGCTATCCATTTAATTTACCTTTTAAACTATAATATTATTTTATTAAGGAAAGCTTTATATTCTTGTTTTTCAAACTCTTCGGTCGTTTGTAACTACTGATCTATAACAGCTGAAGAACAAACTTTTCAGCTGTTGTACAAACTACTGAAAGGAAAGTTACAAAAACTACTAAAAAGAAAAAATCATTACAACAGCTGAAGAAGACTTCTTCAGCTGTTGACAAACTCTGAAGCTTCAGCACTTGTCTTCAGACTTTGGTCTTCAGATGTTTCATCAGCTGATGACTTCAGTAGATGTCATCAGCTGATGTCTTCAGTCTTTTGGTCTTCAGACTTTGTGCATCAGTTGTTGATCATCAGTTCTTCAGCAGTTGTTGATCTTCAGCACTTGTCTTCAGTACTTGGAGTTTTCAGTACTTGTGAGCTTCAGTACTTGGACTTCAGTACTTGTCTTCAGTACTTTGGGATCTTCAGCTGATGTAATTCAGAACTTGATCTTCAGCTGTTGATTCTTCAGGCTTTGTCACATTGCTGATGAAGGTCTTCAGCAGTTGTTGTGATGACATGTGGGACTTAGGAGTTTTCCTGATCTTGGCTCATTGGTTCTTTTGGTCCAACAATCTCCCCCTGAACCAATGCAGCCAAAACTCCTAAATTTATTTGGTCCCACTTATTGTTGGCAGTAATGTTGGTCTATTTCCTTCTGGATCAGATCAGAAGTTGACCCTGATAAGCACAGGCCTCGGAAGAGGTCTCTAGAGTTTGTTTGGCTAAGTATGGATGGGAGCTCTGTTTTGGGGAATTGGACACAGAGCTGTTGTCCCATCCATGAGACCTACTTCCCATGTATGAGCCGGTAGGCTTCTCTGGTGTAGGCTTCAACAAATATCATTTGTTCTTCCTTTGTAAGTTCCTCAGCCTCACCATCAAAGAAACCTTCCCGACCATACAGCTCTGAGACATATTTGGCCTGCTTTCCATTCTTGAGCTCAACTGTTGTTATCTGTCTATATACAAATTCATCAGGGTGAACACCCTCAAGCAACAAGTTGAGCTCATCTTTTCTGAAGTTCTCAAGCCTCTTGTAGACTAACCCTTTTCTTACCACCCTATTCTCCAACAAACTTAGGGATGGTTGGTTAGTCTCATAGGCTTTCTTGAAATCTTGCAGAATTTCCCAGGGTGAGACTACAAGGGCCACAGTGATTACTTCATCTACAACCCTTTTTACTTGGCCCTTGTATCTTAATAGAATATCCTTCTTTATGATTCTGTGTTCCACCCTGGGATCAGGCCAAATCCTCACCTTTTCCTTATGGTATTGGAATGTGTTAGCTAAGGTGTGTAGTCTCAGAGCTTCCTTCCTCATATTGATGATAGAAGAAGAGGCAGCATAGGTTTTGTCTATGCTTTTCAGCATCTCATCATCATGGAGCTTCTGCAGCTGCTCTTCTTCTATCTTCACCTTCACAGTTTCCATCTGTGAGGTGGGAGTGATGGGCTTTGGTTTTGGCTTTTGTATAGTTAAGACTGCAGAGAGAGGCAGCCTATCTTCTGCCTCATCCTCCTCTTCTTCTTCTTGCAGCCTCAACACCCTTCTCTTCTTCTGCAAGGGTGGATCACTGGCTGTGGGTTTTGATGGTGAAGGGGTTGGTTTTGTGGGTTGTGTTTGGGTTGGTGTTGGAGTGGAAGATTGGGCAGGCTTGGCTAGCAATCTTGAGATAAGGGAAGGTTTAGTCTGTTTGGCTAACAAAGTCCTGTTCCCACCCCTGGCTTCTGTAAGGGCTTCTATGACCAGTCCTTTTGTAAATTCCCCAGTCGAACAGATCTTGGTGGCTATATCCAAGATGCTGTTCCTGGTCCATGTTTTGATGTCTAGGACTGGTCTCCCTAGATACTTCGAAATAAACCTAACCATAGCCTCAAGTCTCTCTCTTTCCTCTTGGCTATAGTTGGTCCATCGGTATTCTACCTCCTTCATCTCCATCTTTCTTAACTCCTGATCTAGCAAGGCAGTGTCCTTATCAAAGCCTTGCCTGAACAGCTGATCAATGACAGAGTCCATTGATCGGCTATGCTCAGCATCAGCCTCCTTGTTAAGGACTCCTAGATCAGTGTCCTTAACCACTTTCTCTCCCTCCTCTCCTTTCTTTTTCTTATAGGTGGCACTGAAATCTTTTTGGATTTCAGGCACCTTAATCCTTTCAGCTCTCTCCTCCTTCTCCCTCCCCTTCCCTTTTGTCTCCTCACCCTTCTCCCTCTCTTTTTCCACTAACTTCTCTACTTCTTTCTCATTCTCTACCTCCTCTTCCCTTTTCCTTTTAGCTTTCACTGATGTCTCCCCCTTTTTGGTTGCATTGGTTAGGGTTTGACCATCAGAAAGCGCTTTCGCCACAGCAGCCTCCACCAAAGGTTGTATTTTTGAGGGAAGCCTCTCATCCAGGGCTTTGATCACAATGTCAGTGATCATGGGTGTGATGAGAGGTAGGGATTTATGAAGGATAGCAACTAGTTGCTCAGGAGGGTTCTGGTCCTGAGAACTAGTGCCAGAATCAGAGGCTGGTGGTTGAGTTTGTGGGAGTGGCTGAGTGTTTGTGAGACCTTCAAGGGAAGGTGCCATCTGTGGGCTCATGGTGGCAGATGGACTTTCTCCTTGAGACATCTTGGCGATCAGCTCTTTGAGTTTGCTCACCTCATCCTCAAGAATTGTGTTTTGGGCAACTACATCATAGAAGAAGCCCAAGTCATCATCAGTTTGCACTGAATCACCTGACCTCCTGACTGTGTCAGGATGTACATGCACTGAGTGTGGCTCAGTATTTGCATGTGCCCCTTGTTCTCGGTTCTGGGGACTTCCAGCCTCCGGATTGGATCCATCATCGGCAGTTGCCTCTGGTGAGGTCTTAGTTATGTTACCAGCTTCACCCTGCTTAGATGTTGATGCAGGGGAAGTGGCAGCCTCACCAGAATATCCTATCTCCCTAGCCACACTGGGAGATTGGATATGTGATTCTCTGTGCTGTGGGCTCCCACCGGCACTTGTATCCACCCCCTCTTCGGTTGGAGTTTCCCCAGTTGTGATTGGTTTCTGGGGAGAGGGTGGAGTGCTCAGATGGGTCAGCACTTTGGCTATTATGAGTGTTGGGCTTTGTGGGGCGGTTTCATGTGGTGATGGGCTTGAAGCAGATTGCACATGGGGAGATGTGTGCTCTTCAATGGCAACCTTCTCAATTGAGACAGGTTCCAGATGTGTGGCAGCCCCTTGAAAGGTAGCATCAAGCTCCTGTAGAGAGGATGCTTGTGCGGTTGTGGTTGGTGGAGTCGTTGTAGCTGCTGGGAGAATCGTACCAGCAGCCACATCCTGCGTTTGTGTTGTAGGGGCATCCTCAGGGGACTCATTTCCCTGAGTAGCCTTTGTGGGTTTCTTTTTAGTTTTGGGCTTGGTGGGGACTTTGGATTTGGAAGTGGAGGCTGTGGGTTCCTGCTGCGTGGGTTTTCGCAGCCGGTCAGCCTGTTTGAGTGTCTGGTCGGAGTTGTGCCTGGAGTATACCTCGGCTAAAACAGCCATGGCAGGGACTCCAGTGCCAACTAGTCCCTCAGCATTGAGCTGGTTTGGATGATGGCCATTATGAACCGAGGATACAAGATCCAACGGTTAGAAACGGGTTTTGTGGCCATATCCTTAAGTTCCAAAAATATAATTTCAGTAAAATTTAGTGGTTGTTTTTCAAGGATAGAGTATAATACCTGTTGCCACCTTGTTGACATCTGGTCCCAAGAAGATGTTTTTGGGGCCAGACACACGTTCACCATGTGGAAGATGAGTCGTTGGGGATCCGGGAAGTGCTTCTTCAACAAGGTGGAGGCTGAGAGGTTACCCTGATAGTCGTTGGCAGTGAAAGACTGATCAAGGGCACCTTTGGGGTAGTTGGTAGGGAAAGTGGCATCCTCCAGCTTTAGAGTTTGTCGAATGGTGGCTGGAGTGATGACCACGGGATGGTTGTTGACGGAGGACCGGAGAGAGACCGGGCCATCGATCTCTCCGGTTTGGACGGTGACGTTCGTCCAAAACTCCGATAGTGAATCGGTGTAGATGGTGGGATTTAGAAGGAATGCTGTTTGGTATGGGGAGTCATGCATTAGGGTGACAGCATGGTCAAACTTCGACCAGAAAGGCGATTTGGTAAGGTGAGCAACACAGTTGTGTCGTGGTTTGAGTTGCATGGTCGCCATTAATGGTGTATGGGAAGGTTTAGAGATATTTATTAGTTAGGTCAAGTGAGAATGAAAAGCTCTGAAGGTTTGGTATTTATAGGCTAAAAGAAAACGACTGAAGGTTGTGGTGTTAGTCATCAGTAGTTGTTAAAAGTACTGATGACGTGGTTTTAACCTTCAGTAGTTATAACATCTGAGGACTTGGTGTTAGTCTTCAGTAGTTGAAACTACTGAGACCTTGGTTTTGTCCTTCAGATGTTATAAATGTCTGAAGACTTGTTGTTAGTCTTCAGTAGTTATAAACTACTGAAGACATGTTTTTCATCTTCAGACGTTATAACAACTGAAGACTTGGTGTTATTCTTCAGTAGTTGTAAACTACTGACATCAGTAGTTGTGAACTACTGAAGACATGGTTTTGTTTTCAGTTGTTTGGGTATGAAACAGCAGCTGTTGTTATCAGCTGAAGAGAAAATACTCATCAGCTGTTTCCGTCAATTCAGTTGTTTCATTCTGACCTCCACATTTACTCATCAGCTCTTTGGCTAACTTTCAGATATTTCATTGGCTCTTCAGCTCTTGTGAATATTTATGCCTTCAGCTCTTGTGATCAGATGTTCACAAGTGCTGATGAAGTAAGAGCTGGTGAACAAATTGTCATCAGTACTTGTGTAAGATTACACATCAGTACTTGTGAACGAAATTTGTTCTTCAGTACTTATTTGGTTGAAAATTGTACATCAGTAGTTGTAATCCACCTCACTACATCAGTTGTTTTCAACAAATAATGTACATCAGTACTTTGAAGTATTTTAGTCTTCAGTAGTTGTGAAAATGCTGAAGACTAAATTACTCATCAGTACTTATATTTGACCTTAGCATACTAATGCCCATCAGTAGTTGATTGAGAGCATCAGTATTAGTCAAATTATTCTAGCTGCAGCATACCAAGTCTTAGTACCAGATTTTGAAATGTAGCACTATCTAAAGGCTTAGTGAATATGTCTGCTAGCTCATCAGCACTAGGCACAAACTTAGGATCAATCAGACCTTTTTCATAGCAATCCCTGATAAAATGATGTCTGATCTCTATATGTTTGGTCCTAGAGTGCTGAACTGGATTTTTAACAATACAAAGAGCTGAGGCACTATCCATTAATAATGGAGTCTTAGTCTCTGTAATGCCATAATCCAGAAGTTGGTTCTGAAGCCAAAGTATTTGAGAGGTATAGCTTGCAGCAGCAATGTACTCAGCTTCAGCAGTGGATGTAGCAATTGATGTTTGTTTCTTACTCTGCCAAGAAACTAAACAATTGCCTAGGAATTGGCATCCACCAGAAGTGGATTTTCTGGTGACTTTGCATCCTGCATAGTCACTATCAGAGAAAGCAACTAATTTACAAGAATGCCCAGTTGAATACCAAAGTCCTAGTGATTGGGTACCCTGCAGATATCTAAAGATCCTTTTGACTGCAATCAAATGGGATTCTTTAGGTGCAGCCTGAAATCTAGCACAGGCACATGTTGCAAACATGATGTCTGGTCTAGAAGCTGTAAGATACATCAAGGACCCAATCATACATCTGTAAAGGGTTTCATCAACCGCTTTATCTTTCTGATCCACATCCAGTTGTGTGGTGCTGCTCATGGGAGTAGAACAGGGCTTACAGTTTTGTAAATCAAACTTACTCAACAAATCCTTTGTATACTTGGATTGATGAATAAAGGTTCCATCAGCCTTTTGTTTGATTTACAACCCTAGAAAGAACTGTAATTCTCCCATAGCACTCATTTCAAACTTTTGCTTCATAAGCATTGTAAATTCATCACACAACTTGAGATCAGATGATGCAAAGATGATGTCATCTACATAAATTTGAACAAGGAGCTTATGCTGTCCCACAGTCTTGATGAATAAGGTTTTATCAATGGTGCCTCTAGTGAACTTATTCTGTAAGAGAAAAGTTGAGAGTGTCTCATACCAGGCTCTAGGAGCTTGCTTCAGCCCATAGAGAGCCTTATCATGCTTGTACACCCAATCAGGATGTTTATTGTCCTCAAAGCCTGGTGGTTGACACACATAAACTTCTTCTCTTATTTTTCCATATAAGAAGGCACTTTTGACATCCATTTGATAAACCTTAAGACTATGAAAGGCAGCATAAGCTAGGAACAGTCTGATTGCCTCCAGTCTGGCCACAGGTGCAAAGGTCTCATCATAATCGATGCCTTCCTCTTGTGCAAACCCCTGGACAACCAGTCTGGCCTTGTTCTTGATAATTTGGCCCTTCTCATCTGTTTTATTCCTAAATACCCATTTGGTGCCTATTGCACACTTACCTTGGGGTAATGGAACAAGCTCCCACACTTGCTGTTTCTTGAACTGAAGAAGCTCAAGCTGCATAGCTTCCACCCATCCATTGTCTCTTAAAGCAACATGATAGTTCTTAGGCTCTTGCTGACTGATAAAGAGAGCATAGAAGCAAAAGTTTGACTATTGACTCCTGGTTGAAACTCCAGCATTGATATCACCAATGATTTCAGATGTGGGGTGATTCTTCAGTTCTTGATAGACTATAATGTCTGTGCAAGTGTTTGTAGACCCATCAGCAGCAATAGATGGTGATGGAGATTCCTGAAACCATGTAGGAGATGGCAGCTCAAATGAAGTAGAGCAAGCAGAAATCTCATCAGTATTTATTGTGGATGGTGCTGCTGAGGCTATAGGAACATCAGGTATAGTGGACTCAGGCAGATTGTCACTTAACCTGGAAGGGTGAGTACTAACTTCATCATCATCAGTACCACCAGGTGGAGAATTGTTGACAGACTCAACAACTGGAGGTTGATAAGGAACATATTGCAGTATGTCCAGATCAAATAACTCCACAGGGTTTTGTGGAATCTTGTCCTTTGGAGATTCATTGAACTTCACATGCAAAGTTTCTTCAACTACCTTTGTCCTATAGTTGAAGACTCTGTATGCCTTGCAAGTTGATGAATAACCAACAAAATACCCTGCATCCACCTTACTAGCAAACTTTTGGAGTGGATTGCTAGTGTTGAGAATGAAACAAGGACACCCAAAGGCTCTGAAGAATGAAATCAAAGGGGTAAAATGATGAAGAATCTCATAAGGAGTCTTCATCAACCTTTGATTCACTAAATCTCTATTTTGTATATAGCAAGCTGTATTGACAGCTTCAGCCCAAAAGGTCAGTGGCAGCCCTGAGTCAGCCAACATTGACCTTGCAGCTTCAATGAGAGTCCTGTTCTTTCTCTCAACCACTCCATTCTGTTCTGGAGTTCTAGGAATACTAAACTGCCTTTTAATTCCCTTGGACAGGTAGAAGTCATCAAGTGTGTGGTTTTTAAACTCTGTTCCATTATCACTCCTCACACACTTGACCTGCAGGGAATACTGCTTCTCCACAAATAACACAAAATTCATGATAGTCTTGGCTGCTTCATCCTTGGAGTACAAGAAGAAAGTCCATACAAACCTGGAATAATCATCCACAATTACCAGGCAATATTTCTTCTTAGCCATGCTCATCACTCTGACAGGACCAAAGAGATCCATGTGCAAGAGCTGCAAGCAGGCAGTGGACTTTGGTTCTTCAATTGAAGGGAATGAACTTTTGTGTTGTTTACCTTTTAAGCAAGCAATACAGTTATCTTCACACTTGAACTCCTTCAAAGGCAATCCTCTTACTAAACCATGGCTTATCAGCTGATTCATGTTTTTGAAATTAACATGTCCCAGCCTCCTATGCCATAGAGTAGACTCTTGAGGAGAAGCCTTAGAGAATAGGCAAGGATGGCCTTTTAGATCTATCTTTTTGGAAAGATCTAAGGCATACACTCTTCCTGTCCTGTTGGCCTTCAGGAGAGTGTATTCATCCAATACCTTGTCAATCAAATTAAGAACTTTGGATGACAGAATCCGACAGTTCTGGCTTGTGAAAAGGGCGACATGGCCTTTGTCACACATTTGACTGACACTCAAGAGGTTGTACTTGAGATTCTCCACATGGTTAACATCATCAAACCTTATTTCCCCATTGGAAACAAAGCCTTTTCCGATGATGTAACCTTTTGCATCATTGCCAAAGAAAACAAATCCCTTCTTTCCTTGAGAGTAGTCATTAAGAAGGGAGCTGCTTCCTGTCATGTGCATAGATCCTCCACTGTCTACATACCAGATGCTTCTTTGGCATGTTGAAGAACCCTACAATCATAACCACATGTTAGTTAGTTTTAGAGACCCAAACCTTTTTGGTTTTGGGTCTGTTCTCAACAGCAGGTGCAACACTAACAGGTGTGTTATGTGTGACAGTCTGAGGTGAAGTAGATGGTGCAGAGGAGGAATCCTTTGGCTTGGATTTCCTCTTCTGTGGCTTCAACAAAGGAGCATCTAAATGGTTGACTCTTCCCATTAGATGTTGAACCATCATCACCAGTTGTGTTTGACTCTGTGATAAGGCTTTCAGTTCTTCAGACACATTGGGACCTGCTGATGATGAATTCCTATGTTGCACCATCTTCTTTTGAGCAACCTCAGCTGTTGCCTGAGTAACCCCTTCCTTCTTTTTAGATTTAGCTTTGGGCTTAGGGATTTCAGTCTTTGATGTTGCTAGTACAAACTTGGTCTCAAACTCATTCTTCATTTTGTTTATGTCCTCTTTAATTTTCTCCTTTTGTTTGAGTTTGGAACCCCTTTTGTACCAGCAGTCATCAGTAAGATGATTAAACAAGCCACATACTTCACATGGCTTCTTTTTCATCTTATGTTTATCATCAACTAAAGATGATGAAACTGCTGAAGACTTGTTCTTCAGCTGTTTGCTATCAGTGCTAGCAGTTTTCTTCCTTGTAGTACTTGCTTTCCTGACATCATCTTTAGATGTCTTCAAACCTTTTCTACTGTTAGTTTTCTTTTCTTTAGTGCTGACAGTAGTTGAGGTTTGAACTTAAGATGTCATCACTTGCTCTCCAGTACTTTCAGTACTTTTAGAGACAACACCCGAGTTGATCAACTTTTTGATCATGTGATAGTTAGCATTTGAACCATCAGCTGTTTTGGCATCAGCTGATTGGTTTTGTGAAACATGAATACTAACTTCTACTTCTGATGATGCTGTATCAGAAAGTAGATCATATGATGAGAAGGATTGGTTATTGCTGTCTCCATCAGATTCTACTTCTGCTCTGGAAGTATAATTAGTTGGAGGAGCAGTGTGATTATAACCAATGCCAAACTTCACATTTGAAGCTGATTGCTTACTCAAAAGCATCTCAAAACCCTTGCATGATTGCACCCATCGATCACACTCTACCTGGGTTGCTGCAAGAGTATCCTTGAGGTCTTTGTACTTTTCTAAAAGTACCTCTTCCCTAGCCTTATCATCAGTGATTTGGCATTTTAGTTTGTAAATCTCATCATTTTTACCTTTAAGCACAGACTCAAACTCAGCTTTTATTTTGGAAATATTTTGTTCTAGCTCAATATTCTTATTAATTAAAGCTACATTTGCTTCTCTGATAGAGGCAAATGCTGCTATGCATGTTTCAGAACATAAATTGGCCTTAGCCTCAGATGATACCTGTGATACCTGTTCTGAGGGAGCACTTGAGGATGATTCATCAATGGACTCTAGAGCCATGAGAGCTAGATTTCCAAAAAGATTGTCACCACCATGTTGACCAGCATCTGAGAGCAGTTGTTCATTACCAGACAGGTCATCTGGTAAACTACTCCAGTCAACAACTCCTGGAGTGAAAAAGCTTTGTTGTTGAGGTTGTGGAGATGGATGAGATTGAGATGGTTGAGGCTCAGGAAGAGCATGTGGTTGAGAAGTAATATGTGTATGAACTTGGCTGGGTTGTGGCATGTAATAGCAGGGGTATGAATATGGCATTGGCCCCTGAGGAACAAAATATGCATGGGATGGTGAAGGTGAATGATGACCAGAATTGACAGGATGTTGCCCTCTACTTTGTTGACTATTGTTAGGAAAAGTCACAAAGGGTGCAGAGGTGTTAGATCCAGATGATCTACACTCTCTTGCAAAGTGTCCAAGCCTGTGGCATTTGTGACACCTCAACTTACTCTTGTCAAAACCAACTTTGATTTTGCCAGAGAGTCCTGGGAATTTTCTTCCAGTTCTTTTGTAGAACTTCTGAGATCGGATATTAATCAAGGCCATCTGGCTTAGAATATCCATCTCTTCTAAGTCATCATCAGCAATCCCTCTCAGATCATCCATGATAAAGCATAGATTGTCCCTACTACAGCCACCAGACTGACTATCAACACTCACAAATGCAGGATCAGAAGTGTTTGAAGAGAAATCAATATGCTCATCATATTGGCACTCAGATGCAGCATATTCTGACTCATGACCGACCAAGGCAGTGTTCCCTGGTACAAAGTCTTCAGTGAGCTTACCAGATGAAGCCAGCTTCCTTTTCTGCTCAATCTCTCTTTCAAATGTCAACAGTTTCCCATGAAGTTGGGTGAGAGATAAGCTATCCAGATTTACACTGGAGCGTAGGACAATTGTGTATGTGTCCCATCTCTCAGGTAGTGATCTGAGGAATCTGTGGTTCATCTGACTTTTGGTGTATTCATGTTTAACCATTTTCAGCTCAGAGATTAAACATGAAAACCGCTCAAACTGTTGAGTCAGTCTCACCCTTTCTACGAGCAAATGTCTCATACTGTTGGGCAAGGATTTCCCTATTGTTTGCTAGAACCTCATCAGTGCCACCGAATTGTTCTTTCAGTGCATTCCATAGGTCATAAGCAGTTTCATGATGCATCAACCCAGAATAGATTTCATTGGGAATAGCCATGGCCAGAATTCCATGGGCTTTTGCATCAATCTCAAACAACTTCTTATCCTCATCAGAGTATTGCTCCTTCTTCTTCGGAACCAACTTGTTTGTTTCCGGATCATTCACCATAGGCTTATGTGGACCATGTACCACAGATGTCCAACAATCTGAGCTGTTAACAGACAGGTGATGGAGCATCCTTCTTTGCCATATGTTATACTCATTCCTAACCAGCATCGGAGGCTTGGTTGAGGAACCAGTATTGTGAGGGTTATTAGGAGTAGTCATTCTCAGATTCAGACAAGTTCAAGTAAAACAAGAAAAATTTAGCTTAAAAACCACGAAAACCTCAATTTTATGGCCCGAAACAACAGAATCTCTCTCTCTGTAGCTAATTCTTGCAAATTTGCTAATTCGATCAAACGTAGAGATCAAAAGAGCAGTTTCAAATGATCAATAGTGAAATCGATCAATGATTAACCGGCTCTGATACCAATTGACAGGATCTCAGCCTCTAGTTTGATCAATTAGGTTGTATTCGCAGCGGATTTAGCTCGAGAATTAGCAATTATAGCAAGAACATAAAAGATTTTGCATGTAAAAACATAAACAAGAGAGAGAAACTTTGCCAAGAAATATATTTTATTACAACGCACGTCTAAGCATGTTTCGGCACCTAATACAGTATGGTTCATCGTCCTTTTATAGACGGCAAAAGGACGAGTGATGATGTCACCTGATAGTGACATCAACCGATTCTTAACAAACTACTGAAACAAAAGAAACTACTGAAGATGTCAACAACTGACATCTTCTTACAAAAATTGTTACAAGTACAACAAAAGAAAACTACTGACAACATACAACGACTGAAGAACAAACTCTTCAGTCGTTTGTAACTACTGATCTATAACAGCTGAAGAACAAACTCTTCAGCTGTTGTACAAACTACTGAAAGGAAAGTTACAAAAACTACTGAAAAGAAAAAATCATTGCAACAGCTGAAGAAGACTTCTTTAGCTGTTGACAAACTCTGAAGCTTCAACACTTGTCTTCAGACTTTGGTCTTCAGATGTTTCATCAGCTGATGACTTCAGTAGATGTCATCAGCTGATGTCTTCAGTCTTTTGGTCTTCAGACTTTGTGCATCAGTTGTTGATCATCAGTTCTTCAGCAGTTGTTGATCTTCAGCACTTGTCTTCAGTACTTGGAGTCTTCAGTACTTGTGAGCTTCAGTACTTGGACTTCAGTACTTGTCTTCAGTACTTTGGGATCTTTAGCTGATGTAGTTCAGAACTTGATCTTCAGCTGTTGATTCTTCAGGCTTTTTCACATTGCTGATGAAGGTCTTCAGCAGTTGTTGTGATGACATGTGGGACTTATGAGTTTTCCTGATATTGGCTCATTGGTTCTTTTGGTCCAACATTTTTCAAAGTTTTTATTATTGAATATTTTTATTATTTCATTATTAATATGTTTATTATATAATAAAATACGTTTTAAATACATGAATAAAAATTTTATAATAACATATATAAAATGTTTGCTTTTAACATGTTTAAATTGTCCATTTTTTAAATGTTGTTCTTAAAACCGTTTGAAATTTTAAAAGTTTTTATAAAACTATTTGTTTTTTAAAGAATTTTTACTTAAACCATTTATTTTTGAATCATATTTAAAAAAATAATCACTATTTTAAACATCTTTATCAAAAACAATTCATTTTGAAATGACATTTTTAGTATTTTTTAAAGCATTCAATAAACAAATAGTTTTAAAAACAGTATTTAGAAAATTGATAATTATTAAAATTACATTTAAAAAATCAAATGGTTTTAATAAAGAGGATAATGCTTTTAAAAAGTACCTTCAAAAATCAAAAATTTTTAAGAGTGATATTTAAAAAATCAAAATTTTTAGAGAAACATTTAAAAACCTGAACATTCTAAAAATAATATTTTAAAAAATATTTTTTATTTAAATAAAAAGTAAATTACATTAATGATCTTAATATGTAAAATAGTCATTTTAATAAAAACTTAACATTAGTAACTGAACTAACAAAATAAAGACCATTGATAAAAGATAAATATAATATCTAGGACTATGTTTGAAATTTTAAAAGTTTAAGAAACAAATCTAAAATTTTGACCAAACTACAAGAACCATCCATATAATTTACTCTTTAAAATAAATAGAAACATAAATTATCAGTTATTCTTAATAAGCTTGTAATGTTATGCATGTGAAGGTCGATTAAATAAATGTATACATGTAAATTGAATAAAAGAATCAAATACATAGTATAACAATATTAATGTTTATAAATATCTAAAAAATTTATTGTATATAAATCTTTAACCATATTCAGTGACTAACTTCTCAAACTTATTAAATCATCTATTTGGAATCTTCTTATGTATTGTAGTGTTCTGTAATTAAAAATATAAAAAATTAAGGATATATAGAAAATATGTTTTATAAAATAAATATTATAGGAATAAGATAACAATTCTATTAGTTGAATAATATCTCATCCTCAACCACAATAAACCTAATAGAGTAAGTTTCTACCTTATTATTACACATTGGTTGTCTTCATATACGAATCATGGCGTGATATGTCAAGATCTCTTAATAAAGTTACTTTTGATACTGATAATTTCCTGTTGAGCAAGGTAATTTGATAGTTATTTCGTATATTTTTGAAAGATCTTTGATAGTGGAATAACAGTAAACAAAAATATTTATTGTATATATATATAATAAATAATGGTATTATGTTATATAATGCAGACAGATATTATACGATATTGTTAAAATATAGAAGATTTTCAAATTTTGAAACTATTAACCCAAAATACTCAGATTGATTGTTACCATTAGAATTTAAAATTTATGAACTACTTATGCTCAATTCGAATATTCAAATTGTTAGTTTTAAATTTTAAATTTTAACTAATTAAGTTAGTTATTTTTAGATAAAATATTAGATTGAATTGGATATTGAATTTGAATTTTGAGGTTTTTAAATTTTCGTTTCTAATATTAATTTTAAAAATTTAATTTTGGAAGTTGTTTAATTAGAAATTAAATGATATTTAAGCATTTCCTTTTAGAAGCATATTGCTAATAAAACGGCACGTGGCAATTGTATGATGTGAAGATGACATGTGACAGTGTATTTGCTAAAATCTTGCCACGTGGCCAAACCTCTTTTCATTTATTATATATAGAGATTGATTTTCGTCGTTAAAACCCTTCTTTTGTATTGGACTAATCTTTTGTTTTTTTTGTTTTTATCTGTTTGTACTAATTTTTTGTTAGTCTATCTTTGTGATCATTGTTATCCTTTTTAGGGTTTTGCTAAATGTACGCTCCACCGATTTGTTTTTACTTGTTGCAACACCCCCCAACCCCAACCCACCATGTACTTGTTTTGAAGTCATGTACTTGTTTGTTAAATGATCAATGTTTGAGCAAGAATTTTGAAGTCCTGACGCTTTTGTTCGTTTTCTTCATGTCCATCTTCTCTCTTTTCAACTTGAACTTTTCGTTTTGGTGGTTAAATTGTTTAATTCTTCCAACAAGAAGCCCATATTTGTTACTTCCACGGAAGTGCAAGATTTGAACTTGAACTTTGACCTCTTTTTTGCTTTGTTCCTTTCAATTGGGCGTATGGGCTCTCCTTCAACTGGCGAAGCGTGATCATAAAAGCATCAAGCGTCAAAAATCGTTAGACTGCTTATGTGATGCATGTGATGTATGCAATATAATCTGGTTATTTGGTTTATGGACATGCATATGCATATACAAGACTCTATTGTGATGTATGCTTATGTGATATATGCATTATAATTTGGCTGTTATCATTGTCGAGCCGGGGGTCTCTTTGGAAGCGGTCTCTCTGTCTTCCATAATAGAGGAAAGACTGGCCACCACCTACCCCTCCAGACCCTACTCCCACTACGACATACTGGGTATGTTTGTTTGTTTGTTTGTTTGTTTGATTGATGTTATCGAGTCTTTAGAATTCAGTAACACTGAATAGGAAGTATAGATTTGATGAGAATGAATGTGATGGTGACACCTACGTCATGATCAAAAACAAATCGCTATGTGTGTGATCAATTGTAGCACGTGTTTTGCCCAAATGTAATCACCAGATGTAATTACCTTTACATTAACGCTCAGTAAGTACAAGAGCTTTTAACTCAAGTTTTTTGAATCATAACTTCACTTAGCGATTCCCAGACATTGAGCACGTTGAGCATGTTATGATCACTTTACTAACAACTATTCATCTTCATCAGTAAAACAAGCTAAGATGGCAGTTGAACTCCTTGGCCAATATTTAATGTAGTCATTTAATCATTCTAGACTTAAGTGATTTCATATCACTAAGTTATTAAGGAAGTCTAAATTAATGTTCATACCAAAAGAGATACTTGGTTTCATAATTATTCTTTACTTTCACCTCCTAAAAGAAACAACATTACAAGTTCTACTGTGTTTTTTCTCTTCCTTGTTCTAATTTGACAAATACTAGCAAGTCAGAATGAGATATTGTCCGCTTTATCTCCGATGGGTTGTCCATCCGGAAACTCACAATTTTGTTTTCACCCGGCGAGTTGCTCGCCCAAAACAAAACGCGTCTTGGTAGAAAATGTTTTCACCCATTATAAGAAAGGTTTCATCTCCCTCTCAAACGATATAAGACTTGCATCTCCACCCCCCTTACAAAGACCGGCGTCCTCGTTGGCATACCGGTCCAGCCCCTGCTTTGATACCATCTATAACAGGCTTAACAGCCCACGCAAACCGTACTTAAATATTTTCTGCTATCTATCCACTAGTCGGGTGAGAACAAAATCGTAAGTTCCTGAATGGGCGGCCCATCAGGAGTAAAGCGAACAATATCTTGATACGATGTATTTGAGCTATTATAATTTAACATTTAAAAAAAGACTTACAGTTAAATAGTGAAATTATTATAAAAGCGCTTGCTTACACCTTTGAGAATTAATTTAGATATACGACAAACTGTAATTTCAATACAGTTTGTTGCTATCCAGCCACGACCAAATATGTTTTAATAATAATTATAGACAAATTATGGGAAATCGCTTAGGTTCCTCAGGCCTGCAAAGTCTCATGTTAAGAACAATGAAGAAATCGGTTTGTAAAGCCAATTCCTAAAACACATGGCCTTGTATATTTTCTAGAAACAAAACAGGATTGTCGTAGAACGAAACACCTTACGATAACAGTAATCACTCACCAATACCATTAAGCAAGAAGAAGACTATACCTTTTCTTGACGTGGTCTCTCTATTTGCAAGTTGTATTACTCTACTAGTTGGGACAGACTTCTTAGATGATATAAAGGCTGAAGGAAGAAGAGCATCTACAGCTTCCCTTTGTTGTTTCCTTTTACATATAGGGTCAATGGGTCTTTCTACTGATCTACTTCCTACATCATGTTGTATACCCACTCTAATATTTCTATCAAACCTGTTTTTCTTTTTCACCCCCTTTTTTACCCTGACAATCTCCATCAGTGGCTGGCTTAGCATTCTTGAATGTTTTGTTTACACTGTTTTCAGATTCATTGCCCTTGTTTGACGATGATGAATCATAATACTGCATTTTTGCCTTTTTCTTTGTTCTGCAATTATCACTACTATGAGCTCCAGGGTATCCTAGATTACTTTTAGATGATGGGTTACATCTTCTCTGCTGTTCAGTATGTATGTTCACCTCTGTATTTTTTTCCTTGCTCTTAAGTTGTCTTGGAATATCATCTGATACACAGTTACTCTTGAATAATGAATTAAACATGGAAATATATGGCTTTTCAACTGATAAAACTAAATTTCTATCCTTAGCATCATTAACAAGTGCTCCCCAGTTCTTATTTGTCTGCAAGGTTCTCACATTTCCTAAAATCCACAAAGAGTGTTTGGCCCTTGTCAATGCCACATTCATTCTTCTAACATCAGCAACAAACCCAATACCTCTGCTTGAGTTCATTTCAGTTGCTCCAGAGGATGCCCTAACTGTGGACACTACTAGTATATCAACCTCCCTACCTTGAAAACCGTCAACGGTATTAAGTTCCATTTCATCCATTATACAAGACCCAAAAGCAACTGAGAAGCGTGAACGCAATAGGGAAAGTTGAGACCTATACGACATTATAATCCCAATCTTTCCTCCAACAAACTTTAATGGATAACTGTCAAAACCAGCGAAAATTTTATAACTGGTATTGAGGAAAAACCTATGGTATCAGAAACCAAAAGAAACATACACAGATATACCTCTTTCTAAAAAATCCAACAAGTTCAACTGCAGCATCAGCCTCACATTCATTGTAGAGAGACCCAGAGTTTTTACCATGAAGCTCCTGCCCATCCACTATATCAAAAAACAAATAAGGCCCAAGCACTTCAGTCTTGTGAAATGGTTTTTCTTTGCTAGACATCCCATCACCATTCAGTAAGTTACCACCATAAAAATGCAAAGAAGGAAAACGGCATATCTCCGGGTGCATCCTATACTGAATTAACATGTGAAAAACCCTAGTAGTTAGTGTGAAACACGTAACTAATACAAAGAGGTAACACTGAAAGGGGAACAATTTTCATGGAAGGTTTGGCCATATAAATTGTTAGAGTGGTAGGTTGCAATAACTGAAAATGCTGTTCATTTCACCAAATGATACTTGAGTGTATATCATACTACCTTTACCTTGAAAAATCTTATAGCCAAAGTACAAGAAATGAAATAATGATGTTTAAATTTAGCATGACTTGTATTGGTGTTTATTTTGCAATTAATGGAGTTTATGATTATATAGTTTTCAAGATAACTATTAGTCATACAAACCATCACCAATAGACATCTATCCCAATTGCATAATCATAGTTGTCAAGTAATCCTTCCTTCCATGGCATGCACATGTATGTGGGAGTTGTGAGATTATTTAGAGGGGTTATTTTCTTTTGGATTGAAATTCCCGTGTTGTCGTTTGGATCTTTTTTCCCTTGAAGTCTGATCGGACACGATCTTGCAGTTCTACCACACCACCAAGGATTCCACAAAGATGATATCCACGGTGTCAGTCATGCTACAATCTCGATAATGGTTATTATGCGGATAAAAGGTGTCTTTGAAGCCATCGAATGAACATCTCTTTGAAGCCATCGAATGAACATCTATAAAACAAAAATAACTCTGAATTAGATCGCATCACAATGCTTGCTCTTTGTTTCCAGCCCCGGTGTTCTTGAACCCTATATCGATCGCTATGAACCTTTTTTTTGGAATTTTCCTGGTATTGGCCACTCTATGGTTCATTTGGAAGACAAGGAACGAAATAACATTTGAAGACAATCAATGCCGATTAAAAAATTGATAGAAGATATAAAAGTAAAAACTTTCATATGGATTAAAAATAAAACCAAATAGAATTCATGGGAAAATTGGTGTACCTATTAGTTGTATTTGGTTGTATCATCGTTTCACAAAGGTCAAAAATGGTCAAAAGGGTCTTAAAATCCTATAACTAGAAGCTTGATAGCCCATGAAAAGTAATATTAATTGAAGCTGAGGGAATCGGGAACATAAAGAAATTCAATCAGCATTCTCTCAAATCTCAATCATTATCCAAAATCATCATCAAAATCTCGGTCTTCATTCGATCTTTGATTCACCATTTGATTCAAACTCATTATTGCTTCATTCAGCCACCAATTTTAATATCAATTTCATCATCTAATACCAATTTTAATATCAATTTTAACAGACCAAACTTAATAAGGTTTTAAGGTCTACCAACTTTGTTTCTGTTTTTAAAGTTGCATCAGAGGCAAAGCCATTACAAGACCAACAAATGAAACTAGCAACAGCACCATCCACATTGGAAACAACTGTTTTTTGGCATTTTCTTTCACTGTTTTTACTCCTTTTACCTCGTCCTTTTTACCTAACAATTCTTGTGAACTTTCTTCCTGCTTTGCAACAACTGGCTGTTCTTCAATAACATGTTGGTCACATAGTCGTTGCTCCTCTTCATATTTCTCCACATACTCTGGAAATAATTTCCTGAATGTTAGGCTGTCAACAAGTAATCAAAAAGAACAAAGATCAAGTGTGTGAGTTAAAATGGTGCAAGTTTTTTTTACAACCAAAACTTTATACTTTTTATGAATTTTAACAGCCAACCTTTATTTAGATGCAAAAAAAAACTACCTTGCCCATTATTACCAATTCTGGCAAACAATTTGTATTTTCTTCGGGTTATACAACAAATAACAACAGGATTTTTTTTCATATGCCTTGTAGCATCTAATTTGCCATTTAATTGTTATTTAAAAAAAGAAGGAAAAAAACATTCTTTCATGCCCTGAGAAGACATGGAATCTACCAGTGCCACATCA
Organism: Flaveria linearis; assembly: GCA_024085815.1. Lineage (NCBI taxonomy): Eukaryota > Viridiplantae > Streptophyta > Magnoliopsida > Asterales > Asteraceae > Flaveria > Flaveria linearis. Next base: position 161,229 of record CM044007.1, on the reverse strand, counting down.
GCAATTTACAGATTAGTGATATTTGGATACCCAAGAAATGAATCGTAATATGGTTAATTTTTTTTCTGCCATTAGATGCGAAAATTCCAGGCCTTGATGACGGGTAAGGTAAGTGTTAAACATTTTAAAGAAACCGTTCCGTGAACATAAAAATCTAACTCGTGCTTGTGTAAATTGGGCTCATTATATTCTCTGTGTCTCGGTTCAGCTGAAACACTTTACATCAACATTCCTTGAAGAGACAACATATGGTACAAGCACATGACGGGTAAGGTAAATGTTATAAAAATAGTTATTAGTGAAAAGGGGATGATTCAAGAAGTATGGTATCATTTATCCAAACCTATTATATTCTCTCTGTCTCGGTTCAGCTGGAACACTTTACATCAACATTCCTCTTTTACCGTAGACAATTAATGGGTCCTCTTTTACGTATAAAATTCAACAAATTATATGCATGGATGTCCTTCAAGGCAGCCCTTTTCATGTATATGCGATATCTCAGTAAAAGTATTATTAGTAATAGAGACATTAGCTGCATAGTATAGATTACCTTTACTCACATATTACCTATTCTAGTAATCTACACAGCCAATTAAGATGCTTCACTAATATTACCTTCTTGTTGGTCGAGCTATCACAATATAACCTTAAAAGTGACGAGGTTGCGGAACAAAAGCAAATGTGCTGGAAGCTGCTTTGGATCTCCAACCTTAAAAAATATAAATAATGATCAAGATTTTACATTGTAACACCGGTATTTTTTAAAAGAAATAAAAGAATAAAATAGAAAGAAAAAGAAGGAAATGAAAGTCAACTTAAAGTAGAAGGGTTAAAAGTGTCAAAAGTACAAAGTTTATATTTATTTTGTACAAAAAGGTGGCATGGCCGCCCATGTTGTCTGCACATCCTTTCCATTCGACTTTTTAGAGAGAGAAAGAAGAGAAGCTTCAGGTTTGAGAAAGAAATTCAAGCAGGATTCGGATTTAAGGTAAAGTTTAGTGTTTTTAAGTTGTTCTTGGCTAAATTAGCCTCGGTTATATGTTTTATGTGCATATGTGCTCGGGTGTGTGTGTTTGGTGTTGTTTTTAGGCGTGTGAACTCATTACAAGCGGGCTAGAGAAGAAGAAGCACCCAAATTGCAACTAAGGTGAGTTTCTAGACCCCATGTTTTACATGTTTTAAAAGGTTTTTGGGGCTGAAAATGCATGTAACCAATTTTTATAAAAGTTGTATGTGTAACCGTATGTTTTAATGTATTTATGTTTGTGTTTTGTGGTTATGCATACTAAGTTAAGGCTTAGAATGGTAGGATGAAGCTTAGAATATGTTTGAGATGAGATTGGGACTGAAAAATATGTTAGAAACATGTATGTTGGTGTTCATGCGCCCAAACAGGGCCCATGCACCTAGATTTTTGCCTTAGAAAGTTCAATGGATGATGATGTGCCCGAATAGTGTCTCATACGTCTGAAAATGACTTAGAAAGAATTAAGTGTAATCCATGCGCCCAAATAGTAGCCATGCGCCTAGAATTAGACTGAATGACTAAGTGTTCCCATGCGCCTAAAACCTCATGCGCCCCAATAGTTCTCATGTGCCTAAATAGTTCATGCGCCTAAAGTGAAAATGTTTCAAGTGTAAGCTGACACGCCTACATAGTGATGAAACACCCAAACAGGGCTCATGCACCCAAATAGTTCCAGAGCGCCCAACACTTAGAAATTTTTTTACTGAAATTATCTGTGAGTCTGTGCCTTAGGGTTTTGACCGAGGTTGACTAAGGGCTTATTAATGATGATGTCCCATGCATGATATGGTTATTTATGATTGTTCCTTATTATAGTTATTGCTACTATTATTATTATTACTTATAGTATGTGACTTAACGTGGTATGTTATTATCGTAACGTAAAGTATATCGTAATAATAAAGTGAAAGAGCAATAAAGAAAAGAAGAGGAGCATTAATAAAATGTTAACAAGTCTTGCAAGCATATAGGAGGTACACGACCGTGTTGTCGTTAGCTCAACTGTGCTGCGGGTTAGCTACCCTTTTATGCGCACAGGGTCAATCAATTGAGATTGGCAGGACCTTTGTAGCGTGCCCGGGGTGATTGGGTCGGCCTTGTACACAGTACACATAGCCCCTTTTGAGGGATACAGTTGACCCTTTCGGGGGATATAGTTGACCCTTTCAAGGGATACAGTTGACCCTTTCGAGGGATATAGATGGCCCATCACCCGTTTTTCCATCGCGCATATAGTTGGGGTATTGCTCACTGGTCCATACAAAAAGTGGAACATAAAGTTAAAAGTTTACAGACAAGGCATACGGTACAGAAAACGGACAATATTCGTCCATACAGTTAATGCGTACTCGCATATACAGTACAGCGTTGTATTTTACAAAAAAGAGTATTTTCATATACAACTTATAGAAAGTATTTTATTACGTATAAAACTAGAGCTCACTCAGCAACGCTGACTTTTATGCATTTTTCAGTTGGCAGGTAAATATTACTGAGGATGGCACGAGGGGGAGGCTACTCGGCAAGACAAGGCTGACATCCATCCGTATTTTGATTCTATTGTTGTTTTGTAATGCAATTGATCAACCTTTTGTAACTCATGAACAACATTATATTGCTTAACAACAGTAGTTAAAAGTAAATGAATGGTTTTATTATATGAAATTCCACTGTGTATATTATGAAATGAATGTTAATAGGTAACTATGGTGCAATGAATGACTAACTGTGAGGTGCCCGGGTTCGGGGCCTTACAAGTTGGTATCAGAGCCATAGTTTAAGTGAAAGGGGTAAATTTTCAAAAAAATAAACCTAAACTTAAACTAAAAATGGGACAGAAAGAGGGACGTCAGCCCGAGTAGCTACGTGCCATCAGGTATTTCTTTTCTTAAAGGTTAACCAGTATTATGTGCGTGTGCTATTTGACTTATGTGATTATAGTAGATTTAGATACCGATGATGTCAGGATAGGAAATGCTTGGGGTGTGAAAAGTAAAGTAAGTGGTTAATTACAACTGGCCACTGTAATTAGGGACTTACTATACTTGACATAAACTGAGCTATTACCTTGAATGACTGTGTTAGTGTTTGAATCTTATAGCATTTAGGAAATGGCTGGGGAGAAATCTTCCAAGGCTTCGAGAGGCAGAGGTCGACCGCGAGTGACTAGGAGCAGTGCTAAGGCTCCTGAGATGACCCATGAGAACCCTGAGGTTCATGGTCGGAGTGAGGAAAATGAGAATGCAAGCCTGAATGCCTCAGCTAGGAAGGCGATTACTGATGAGGTACACCAAGTCCTGCAGGCAGTCATGCCGTCTGTAGTGACTGAAGTTATTCGAGCTGTTAGGAACGAGGAGAGGAAGGAGAAGGAGGACCGGAAAGGGTCGACGGGGAAGGAAAGCAAGGGAGAGGAGAAACGACCTGAACCTAAAACAGTGTTGTCCGATGAAGAAGATGAGGATGTGCTAGGGGTGACGACCAAGGGATGCAGCTATGGGGCATTCCAGAGGTGCAAGCCCCCGACTTTCGATGGCAATGGCGATGCTGCTGCCACTCACCGCTGGGTGAGGGAGATGGAGGCAGTGCTAGAGATCAGTGAGGGTCGCGAAGATCAAAAGGTGAAGTTCGCGACTCACTCTTTTGCCGACTCGACATTGTGTTGGTGGGACAATATTGTCCAAGCTGAGGGTACTAGAGCCATCGGGAAGATACGATGGAGGGAGCTGAAACAACTAGTGATGGAGGAGTTCTGTCCTCATAGGGAACTCGACAGGATCGAGAGGGAGTTCCTGCAACTTGAGGCGGGGACCATGACCCACCAACAGTACACCACCAAATTTAATGAGATGGCAAGACTGGTGCCGGATCAGGTGACGCCGGTGTCTCGAAAGATTAACCGGTATATTCAGGGATTGCCAGCTGACATTCGCAGGCACATGATCGCTGCTAGACTGAGCACCTTTAGGTCGGCAGTGGATTTGGCTGGGAGGCTTTACAATGAAAGGGAAGTGACGGTGGTGGAAGTGAAGAAAGCCGGTGGTGATGACCGGAATTGGAATGGAAAGAGGTTTGGGCGTGGTGGTTTCACCCCAAACAACAAGAGGATGAGGGTGGATGATCGTAGGGTGTCGTCCATCTCGGGGTCAAAGAAGTGTGACAAATGTGGAAGGGAGCATCCTGGAGAGTGTAGGTTAGGATTGAACGTATGTTTCAGGTGTGGCCAGCCTGGCCATATCGCTAGAGACTGTAAGAAGCCGAGGGCGGAGAGCTCGGGAGCGGGGAATAAGAAGCCAGAAGAAGGAGGGCCGAGGGCAAGTACTAGAGCTTACACCATGACCCGAGAAGAAGCCAGAGTGGATCCCGATGTCGTGTCAGGTATGTTTCTAGTTAATCAAACTTGTGCCTCTGTATTATTTGATTCTGGTGCTAGTAGGAGTTTTATTTCTACTACCTTTTGTGCTAAGTTGTCTGTTAGCAGTAGGGGTATTAGCGAGCTTTTTGATGTAGAAACTGCTATTGGTAAGTCCACCAGAGTTACTGATGTAATAGAAGATTGTGCCATAGAATTTGAAGGTCATAGGTTTGCTGCTAAATTACATGTGATGCCCCTAGGTGGATTTGATGTAGTACTAGGGATGGATTGGTAAGCAACCTATGAAGCGAATATTATGTGTCATAATAAGATGATTAGACTGACGGCGCCGGACGGAAGTCCGGTGACAATATATGGCGATCGGGTTACGACGATTCCGTAAGTGATTTCGATGACGGTGGCGGGAAAATGCATGAGACGTGGATGTAGTGCCTATTTGGCCTACGTGAAGGACGTAGACGCGTCAACACCACAACTATCTGATGTACCAGTGGTGTGTGACTTTCCTGATGTGTTTCCAGAGGACCTATCAGGAGTGCCACCGGATCGCGAAATCGAATTTCAAATTGACTTGATACCCGGTGCCCAACCTGTCGCTAAGGCACCGTATCGATAGGCTCCGACTAAGATGAAATAGTTAATGGAACAACTGCAAGAGTTGCTCGATAAGGGTTTTATCAGGCCGAGTATCTCTCCTTGGGGTGCTCCGGTCTTATTCGTGAAGAAGAAGGACGGTAGCATAAGAATGTGCATCGACTACCGTGAGTTGAATAAGTTGACGATAAAGAATCGGTATCCGTTACCAAGGATAGATGACTTGTTCGATCAGCTCTAGGGTGCCAGTTGGTTCTCGAGGATAGATCTTCGATCTGGCTATCATCAGTTGAAAGTGAAGGAGCAAGGCATTCCTAAAACTGCTTTTCGTACGCGTTATGGACACTATGAGTTTCTCGTTATGTCCTTTGGTTTAACCAACGCGCCAGCTGCTTTTATGGATTTGATGAATCGGGTGTGCCGGCCGATGTTGGATAAATCAGTGATTGTGTTCATCGATGATATCTTGATTTATTCAAGGAGCGAGGAAGAGCATGCCGGTCACATTCGGGAAGTGTTGGAGACTTTGAGAAAGGAGAAACTGTATGCTAAGTTCTCCAAGTGTGCTTTTTGGCTACGCAAGGTGCAATTTCTGGGTCACGTGGTAAATGCTGAGGGAATCATGGTGGACCCGGCAAAAGTGGAGGCCGTGATGCAATGGAAGTCTCCTAAGACGCCGTTCGAAATTCGTAGCTTCTTGGGATTGGCGGGCTACTACAGGAGATTTATTCAAGACTTCTCCAAGATAGCCTCACCTTTGACCAAGTTGACTCACAAGGACGTGAAGTTTGTGTGGTGTCGAGAACAGGAGGATGCCTTTGAGGAGTTGAAGACGAGACTGACACAAGCTCCTGTCTTGACATTGCCCGAGGGAACTGAAGACTTTGTGGTCTATTTGAATGCATCTTATTCTGGGCTAGGTTGCGTGTTGATGCAACGCGGAAGGGTAATAGCTTATGCATCTCGGCAGCTGAAGACCCACGAAGTCAACTATCCCACACACGATCTAGAACTAGCTGCGGTGGTTTTCACGTTGAAGATTTGGCGGCACTATTTATACGGGACGATGTGCACCATCTTCACAGACCACAAAAGCTTGAAGTATTTCTTCGAATAGAAAGATCTGAACATGAACAGAGGCGATGGTTGGAGCTCATAAAAGATTACGATTGCGAGATCCGTTACCATCCGGGCAAAGCCAACGTGGTTGCAGACGCCCTTAGCCGAAAGGAGAGGCCCGAGTCGATCCGGGTGAAGGCTTATCAGTTAATTATGACCTCCGACGTGATGACACAGGTTAAGGAGTCTCAAGACGAGGCTTTGAAAGAAGATCGTCTTAACTCCGAAAGGATGAGAGGTCTAGTTACGGAATTGGGAGAGAACACCCTTAGTGTTAAGACCCGATTCGGGCGGATGTGGATTCCCCGTTACGGAGGGTTGCGGGAAAAGGTTCTGGATGAAGCTCGCAAAACCCGGTACTCCATTCATCCCGGTGCCACTAAAATGTATCAAGACTTAAAGAAGAACTTTTGGTAGCCGGGCATGAAACACAATATGGTGGCGTACGTGAGTAAGTGCCTTACTTGTTTACAAGTGAAGGCGGAATATCAGAAACCATACGGGAAAATCCAACCGTTGGATATACCCGAATGGAAGTGGGAGCATATCACCATGGACTTTATTACTAAACTACCTCGCACGTCGAGGGGATGCGATACTATTTGGGTGATTGTCGACCGGCTAACAAAGAGTGCCCACTTCCTACCGATCCGAGAGACGTATTCTTCTGAGAGACTCGCGGATCTATTCATCAAGGAGATTATGGCTCGTCATGGTGTGCCGGTGTCTATTGTGTCTGATCGTGACACCCGGTTTACATCGAAATTTTGGAAGAGGTTCCATGATGCAATGGGGACGAGACTACACATTAGTACAGCTTATCATCCCCAAACTGATGGCCAGTCAGAAAGGACCATTCAGACACTGGAAGACATGCTTCGGGCATGCGTGATTGATTTTGGAGGACGCTGGGACGACCACCTGCCGTTAGCAGAATTCTCGTACAACAACAGTTATCATGCCAGCATTGGCATGCCATCCTACGAGATGCTATACGGTTGGAGATGTAGGACGCCTGTGTGTTGGGGAGACATTGGGCAGAAAGAGCAGGGAGGTGTCGAGGTGATCGAAGCTACGACTGCAAAATTAGAATAGATCAAAGCCTTCATGAAGGCGGAGAAAGATAGACAAAAGTCGTATGCTGACAAGAGGCGAAGACCGATAGAATTCAAGGTTGGCGACCGAGTCATGTTGAAGGTCTCACCTTGGAAAGTAATTATTAGATTCAGGAAACAAGGTAAGTTAAGCCCGAGATATATAGGACCTTTCCGAATCATCGCACGAGTAGGAGAGGTAGCCTATCGACTTGAATTGCCAGATTAGTTAAGTGGAATTCATCCCACATTTCATGTATCTCATCTGAGAAAGTGCTTAACTGATGAAGATATGATTGTTCCACTGGAGAATATTGAAGTAGACGAACGACTAAATTACGTGGAGCAACCGGTGGCGATCATTGAACGTAAGGAGAAGATGTTAAGGAATAAAGTGGTTCCTCTTGTGCGTGTACAGTGGAAGCACAGGAAGGGATCCGAGTCTACATGGGAGACTGAAGTGGAAATGAGACAACATTACCCACATCTATTTGAGGAATAACAGGTTTCGGGGACGAAACCTATATAAGGGGGTGGACTTGTAACACCCGTATTTTTTAAAAGAAATAAAAGAATAAAAGAGAAAGAAAAAGAAGGAAATGAAAGTCAACTTAAAGTGGAAGGGTTAAAAGTGTCAAAAGTACAAAGTTTATATTTATTTTGTACAAAAAGGTGGCATGGCCGCCCATGTTGTCTGCACATCCTTTCCATTCGACTTTTTAGAGAGAGAAAGAAGAGAAGCTTCAGGTTTGAGAAAGAAATTCAAGCAGGATTCAGATTTAAGGTAAAGTTTAGTGTTTTTATGTTGTTCTTGGCTAAATTAGCCTCGGTTATATGTTCTTATGTGCATATGTGCTCGGGTGTGTGTGTTTGGTGTTGTTTTTAGGCGTGTGAACTCATTACAAGCGGGTTAGAGAAGAAGAAGCACCCAAATTGCAACTAAGGTGAGTTTCTAGACCCCATGTTTTACATGTTTTAAAAGCTTTTTTGGGCTGAAAATGCATGTAACCAATTTTTATAAAAGTTGTATGTGTGACCGTATGTTTTAATGTATTTATGTTTGTGTTTGTGGTTATGCATACTAAGTTAAGGCTTAGAATGGTAGGACGAAGCTTAGAATATGTTTGAGATGAGATTGGGACTGAAAAATATGTTAGAAACATGTATGTTGGTGTTCATGCGCCCAAACAGGGCCCATGCACCTAGATTTTTGCCTTAGAAAGTTCAGTGGATGATGATGTGCCCGAACAGTGTCTCATACGTCTGAAAATGACTTAGAAAGAATTAAGTGTAATCCATGCGCCCAAATAGTAGCCATGCGCCTAGAATTAGACTGAATGACTAAGTGTTCCCATGCGCCTAAAACCTCATGCGCCCCAATAGTTCTCATGTGCCTGAATAGTTCATGCGCCTAAAGTGAAAATGTTTCAAGTGTAAGCTGACACGCCTACATAGTGATGAAACACGCCTACATAGTGATGAAACACCCAAACAGGGCTCATGCGCCCAAATAGTTCCAGAGCGCCCAACACTTAGAAATTTTTTTACAGAAATTATCTGGGAGTCTGTGCCTTAGGGTTTTGACCGAGGTTGACTAAGGGCTTATTAATGATGATGTCCCATGCATGATATGGTTATTTATGATTGTTCCTTATTATAGTTATTGCTACTATTATTATTATTACTTATAGTATGTGACTTTACGTGGTATGTTATTATCGTAACGTAAAGTATATCGTAATAATAAAGTGAAAGAGCAATAAAGAAAAGAAGAGGAGCATTAATAAAATGCTAACAAGTCTTGCAAGCATATAGGAGGTACACGACCGTGTTGTCGTTAGCTCAACTGTGCTGCGGGTTAGCTACCCTTTTATACGCACAGGGTCAATCAATTGAGATTGGCAGGACCTTTGTAGCGTGCCCTGGTGATTGGGTCGGCCTTGTACACAGTACACATAGCCCCTTTCGAGGGATACAGTTGACCCTTTCAGGGGATATAGTTGACCCTTTCGAGGGATATAGTTGACCCATTCGAGGGATATAATGGCCCATCACCCATTTTTCCATCGCACATATAGTTGGGGTATTGCTCACTGGTCCATACAGAAAGTGGAACATAAAGTTAAAAGTTTATAGACAAGGCATACGGTATAGAAAACGGACAATATTCGTCCATACAGTTAATGCGTGCTCGCATATACAATACAGAGTTGTATTTTACAGAAAAGAGTTTTTTCATATACAACTTATAGAAAGTATTTTATTACGTATAAAACTAGAGCTCACTCAGCAACGCTGACTTTTATGCATTTTCAGTTGACAGGTAAATATTGCTGAGGATGGCACGAGGGGGAGGCTACTCGGCAAGACAAGGCTGACATCCATCCGTATTTTGATTCTATTGTTGTTTTATAATGCAATTGATCAACCTTTTGTAACTCATGAACAACATTGTATTGCTTAAGAACAGTAGTTAAAAGTAAATGAATGGTTTTATTATATGAAATTCCGCTGTGTATATTATGAAATGAATCTTAATAGGTAACTATGATGCAATGAATGACCAACTGTGAGGTGCCCGGGTTCGGGGCCTTACATACATTGAACTTAACAACAAAAAGGAAAACCCGTTAGACTTGTCCCCATAGTACCATAATACACTTGCCCCCCTTTGATTTTAGGAGCTGTAAAGGAATTAGAGTAGCAGGTTCCAGAGCCTGTCAAGAAGAAAGTGCAGACTTAGAAAGCAAAGATTAATATGTCTAGAGTTACAGGGAGATCATCTCAGCAAAAAAGATAAAAGAAAAGCAAAAATTCATACTTGAGCAGCTTCATCAATTACAACAGCATCAAAGAGTGAAGTCTCAGACGAAGGGCTAAACTTATGAGCTAACATAGATTCAGAGCACACTGCATAGAGATCTCCACCACAACCACTCAATGTTGTTATCACAATTTCACCTTCCTTCAATACAGACTTACGCAATTTAAGTTTAAGAGCTTTTCTTTTATCATTAACTTTCTTCTCTCGTGCCTGAGCAGTGGCAAGATCTGTGTATACTGCTTTCTTGTCACTGTACAATGCTCGTAACCTCACCCCTATTTCTATGTCAGACATTTCCTTTGCATCATCACCCCCCATGCCAACATCTCCTCCTTCAAGAAAATGTTTCATGTCAGGATTTTCACCACTTAAATTGGCTCTTTTGGCTTCAAAAAACCTAATACGATCCACTAACTTCTCTAGCTTAGAACGAATAATGGTTAAAGAATCTCCCCTATCCATGTCACTCTTCACATCCATCCTATTCTCCTCCTCAGTCAAATGATGGTCAACAAGAGTATCAATGAAAAAAGGTAGAGAACTTGAATGGACAGTCTTTGCATTACCAACCCTAACAAGATATGGCTTGTACATTGATCCATCACTTCCATACAAGCCATGACTGGAAAATCTGGATTCTAGTTCATCAACTGCAACATTTGATTGTGCACAGACGAGAACCCTACCTCTTATGGGACTAGTAGTAGCTTTAGAGTTTTTACCCTCGTCATCTTTTAATTGTTTGGCCAATGCTGCATCCTGCCAGGCCCATGCAAATGCAGCAAATTGACTCACCTGATGCCCTATATTCTTGTTGGCAGGTCTCATAACACTACTTTCAGTCATTTGAGTAGTCATTCCATATAATGAAAGCAACGCACTGATAATAGCAACGATTGTCCGTGTCTTCCCAGTACCTAATATAAAGGAATTTTTCCAATCATGCAAAGGCACATGTAATGTTAAATAACAATAAAAAAGTTTATAGCCATCCATATGCCTAAATAATGTAAGATGGTAAAAGAGTGATTCAATATTATTGACAGGTTTGGTTACATTATATAGAGTTCATAATGGAACCCTAGAAACCTAACGGGGCCATGGGTTCATTTTAATAACCCTAATCATAATAATATAGTCTCATAAATAATACCCGGAGGACCCTGTATGAGGGAAAGATCATGATCATTTATTA